>NW_020769348.1:1021310-1042681 GCF_900518735.1 Pseudonaja textilis
CTTCCTTCCTTCCTTCCTTCCTTCCTTCCTTCCTTCCTTCCTTCCTTCCTTTCCTTCCTTCCCTTCTTTTTTTTCTTTCCTCTTTCCCGTTCTCCTTTCCTGCATGCTCAAATGGAAAAGGGGAAACATTGCTCCTTTTGTTTTGCTTTTAGTTTGTTTTGCTAGCCCTCTGCCACTGAAAACAGAGCCTGGGAGGACTGTGTGCCCCCCTCTGGGCCCTATTTTCAGCTGTGATAGCCTCCTGCAGCCCTCTGCAAGTGAAAATGGAACCCAGGGTGTGCATGCGCACGGCCCTCCTGAACTCAGTTTTCGCTGGCAGAGGCACCATGGGCCAGTCTTTTGCTGTGTTCCAGGGCAGCCCTGCGGGCCATATCTAAGCACTCCATTTGCCAGGTCCAGCCCACGGGCCTTGAGGTCAACACCCCTATTCTAGATGGTAAAGGAGTTGAAATGGACTATGTCTGATTATGTTTTTTGTCTTGAAAAGGTACCTCAAACAAAGGAGGTACCTTTGCTCTTTGTAAAATAGGATACCTGCCTTTCTTTCTACTGACCTAAAATCCTTATGCTATGCAAGCATTGTAGCTATTTCACAGTGGTTAGAATGCAGTCCTGCAGGCTAACTCAGGAGTTAGGAGTTCGATTCTGAGTGTCTTAAGATTGACTCAAGCCATCCATCCTTCCAAGGTCAGTAAAATGAGGACCCAGATAGTTGGAAGGCAATAGGCTGACTCTGTAAAAATGCTTAGAGAGGGCTATAAAGCACTGTGAAGTTGTATATAAGCAGGGGTGGGATTCAAAACTTCCAGCAACTGATTCACTGCCTGATTGCTGGGTGGGCGTGTCCTATGGGAACTTCCGGGAGGGCCATTACAGACAGTTCTGGCTTAATCATAATTTCCCTTGCTGAGTACCAGTGCTTGGTATCATCTTTGTATTGCATCTTCAAATATACCAACATGTTGTGGCTCCGATTCCCGAGCCTGTGCTGTTAGAGGAAGAGGACTCGGAAGATGAGGAGGAGGAACTGGGAATGCCTTCCTCCCCAGGACCTTCCCCTCTGGCAGAGCCTTCCTCCCTGATGGTGCCTCAGGTTTCATCAGACAACTGAGAGGAACAGCCTGAGATTAATCAGGAGGAGGAGGGCATATCGGAGCAGCCCCTGACAGGGAGTCAAGTGGACGAATGTTGGCTTGATCCTAGGCAGCGTCGTAGGAAGAAATGTGAGCTGCAACGTAGGAGGCGTGGGAGGGTCAGAGAGTGAGGTGAGTCATTGAGACACACCCCACAGAGGATAAAAGTGGGTGTGTTTTCTCTGGAAACTTTGTATGGGACAAAGTTTGCTTCTCTTCCAGGTTTCATTGTGACTGTTTTTTGTGGTCTGCTTTGGAATCTTCAGTGAGTATTTTTTTTCTTGTTATCATTTCGACTTGGCAGAGTGTGTTGGAATGCCAAGGACATTATCAGTATAAAAGATTAACTCTGCAAAGACCGAGTCATCTTGCCTGCCTGTGTTTGTTTGAGTTTGGACTCTTTCATCTTTTTTGAAAAGAAGAAAGGTGAGACATAACACCAACAGCACGATAGCATTGATGAAGGCAATTTCAAGTGTTAGAACAATCCCTACCACCAGAGGTGGTATTCAGCAGGTTCTGTCCATTTCTGGAGAATCCATAGTGGAAATTTGGGAGTAGTTTGGAGAACAGGCAAATACCACCTCTGACTGGAGATTTTACAGTATCCTTCCCCCGCCACACCCACAGAACCAGTAGTAAACAAATTTGAATCCCACCACTCCATGTAGCCATATTTCTTAAGTCATTTCCAAAGGCCTGTTAGGTAATGGAAATTACTACTAGATAATGTCATGTTTTGAAATAAAGCTGTAGGCCAACATTTAATGCATCTCCTCTCTGAGTGGTCCTAAAATTCAATCATGACTCTAAGGACTCTCATCTCTCTTCAGCAAAGAGTTGAAACTAGTCCTCACTTCCACAGAAGACCTCATATTTTCTCTCGTAATGGAAGTGGGAGGAATTCATCCCTTCCCTCAAGGCTTTATACATCTCCCCTGTAAAAAGAACAGAACAAATTCACCTCTTTGTACATGCCATGGGATTAGAACTGTTTCTAGGTATTGATGCTGTCAATCTTGATGAAACAAAACATAATTAAATATAATTCCCAACATTGATTGGATAATAATCCAGTTTTGTAATGTTTGAGGTTGGTTCTACTGTAAATCCCTTTTGTTTGATTTTTTTTTTTTTTGGTTAGTGTCATAAGAGCCAATGTACAAAGCATGAAAGTTTCTTCTTCACTAAAAGGCTTGGGTTTTAGAAGTTAACGATGATTAAATGGCACAGAGAGCTGCATAGAAATCTAACCATTTTTTGCCATCTAGTGATTGTCCATATTTTACTTTTTTTTTTGTTTGCAGCCCAGGTATAAATTATTTCCCCCAAACTCGGAATGAAATTACAATTTTTGTTAAGGTTTATTTATTTGTCTAGTGCATGTAGGTTTGTGAATATTTGAGTGTAGCTCATTGCTCTGCAGATGGAAGAGCAAAGAACAGAGGGGGAAAAAATACTCTGAACAAATTATGCACTCTTAATTCTGGAATAAATTTGAAAAATGTTCTTATCTGAACTGGAATTCAGAAGATGAGGACTGGAGAGCAGAGCAAGCCTATCGCAGAGGAAATTCACCCATTCTTAGTTAGAACATGATGTACCAGCTTTCTCCAATCCAATGGTGGTGAGTCTAAAAAAAATGTCAGGCTGGCTGTAGATTTTGGGACTTGTAGACAAACTCATCCAGAGGGATAGAATCAAGATCACATGAAGCGTTCATACTACTTTATAATTGGTAAGACCACACTTGGAATACAGCATCCAGTTCTGTTAATCACAACATGAAAAAGATGCTGAGACTCTAGAAAGAGTGGAGAGAAGAGCAATAAAGATGATTGGGGGACTGGAGGCTAAAACATATAGTTGTTGGAATGGGGCATGTCCATGCGTGGGATTCAAAATTTTTAACAACTGATTTGGTGGGCGTGGCTTAGTTGGTGGGCGTGGCTTGGTGGTCATGTGACTGGGTGGAAGTGGCTTGGTGGTCATGTTATTGGCTGGGCATGGCCAATTCAATATCACTCACATCAAGGCACGCATCTCCTTGCCTGGCCTCTCAGGGCTGTGGGATGCTGCAACAGTCATAAGTGTGAAAAATGGTCATAAGTCACTTTTTTCAGTGCCATTGTAACTTTGAATGGTCACTCCACACAAGCAAAGTACCAGCAAAGGAGGGGAAAAAAACTCCAGAGAAGTTCCAGAGACAGGAAGTCTAGTCCTGCCAAGAATGTAATAAGGGTTAACGGAGAGGCAGTTTCTGTAAGCAACACCAGAATGTTTCCTTCCTGCCTTCCTTACAGGATTAGGCCAGTAATTTCTTCTAACAACCGGTTCTCCAAACTGCTTAGAATGTTAACAACTGGTTCTAGCGAATAGGTGCAAACTGGTAGAATCCCACCCCTGGGCATGTCTAGTTTATTGAAAAGAAAGACTAGTGGGTGACACGATAGCAGTGTTTTAATATCTCAGGTGCTGCCACAAAGAAGAAGGGGGTCAAGCTATTCTCTAAAGCATCTAAAGGCAGGACAAGAAGCAATGGATGTAAACTAATCAAGGAGAGAAGCAACCTAGAACTGTAAGAAATTTCCTGACAGTTAGAACAATTCATCAGTGGGACACCTTCAGAAGTTGTGGGTGCTCCAACACTGGAAGTTTTTATTATGAGATTGGACAATCATTTGTCTGAAATGGTATAGGGTTTCCTGCCGGAGCAGGGGGTTGAACTAGAAGACTTCCAAGGTCCTCCTAACTCTGTTATTCTATTCTAATTTGGAGGTACCAGTTGGAAAATGCCAAGCCATGTAATCAATGCATCCTTCTCCCTGGCTGTTGACTTACTGCAAGTGTCAGCCTCCCACTTCCCAACCCCTGTCAGACTTGTGCTGATTATTCAGATAATCACGGAAGGACTCTGATTGCCTTTCAGTTCAAGGAGGTAATACATACCATTGAAATTCAGATAAGCCTCTTCCTCTCCCTTATCCCATCCTTTCTTAGCCATCACAAAGTCTTGAAAGAAGTTGGAAGGGAACAGGTCACACGAAGTGCAGGCGCTAACCATCCAACTTCCTGCTCTCTGAGGAGCTTTCAATCCTACACCTGCTGACCTACAAGCAGGAGATGGTCTCATTATCTTCCTTATCATTAGACACCAGCACAAGGTTTCACACCTGCTGCCCTATAGCAGCACAGTTACAGCTCAGGGGGGAAATTTAAAGTAGAACTGTTGCCTTGGCTCTAAGAAGCCTGCTCCCCTCTCTTTCCCTCTCTCTCTTATGACCCCCCCCTCCCCAATGCCATTACATTTAATAAGAGCCTTTGGTCAAGATCCAGTTGCTTTAGTGTGGTGCTCAGGAGAGTTTCTCTTTGATCCTTTCTCCTCGGTCAGGCTATAACATAATCAATGGCGGAGCTCAAAGGTCTCTCTGTGGCTCATCATATCACTTCACAACAGTGAACAGATGCTCCCAGGAAGCTTATAAGCGGCCGGAGAAGACACCGGCCAAGCCTTAGCATTTGTCCCTTGGGGTCTGGTAATTGGAGATGCATGGACTCCAACTTGGACATTCCATTCTCAGCTGTCATTGCTAATAGCCAGGAAGTTATCCGTCTTGAATCCATACAATTCTTTTTTCAAAGCCAGCTAACCTTAGACTCATGAAGACCTTTGTGGCAATTGATTCCATGTTTCCTGACTCTGAGGCAGGGATGTCCAACCTTAGCACCTTTAAGACTTGTGGATTTCAACTCCCAGAATTCACATAATTTTCACATAAAAGAGCAAAACTTCCCCCTCCCCCCATCAAGATGTCATCGGTCACATTGTCCAAATAAATGTAGCTAGCAGGCTGTTAGGCCACTTCTCTCCACCTTCAACCATCACGTATTATGATGACCTTGATTCCCACAGTAAAACTTTTTGTTTTGAGTATTAGCCAGGCTAACTGGTCAAAACTCCCCCCCTCCCTTTCCCTTCTCAGGCTCCGTGGCAACTATGAAGCGGCACAAGATGGCTTCAGCCAGGTTCACGTCAGTGTTGACAGCAATATCTAAGCGGTTGCCACAAAGAAGATGCAGTCAACCTATTCTCGAAAGAATCTGAAGGACAAGAAGCAATAGATGGAAACTACGATAATCAAGGAGAGAACCAACCTAGAATTAAGAATAAACTTCCTGATAGTTAGAACAATTAATCAGTGAAACAGCTTGCCTCCAGAAGTTGTGGATGATACAACACAGGAAGTTTTTAAGAAGAGTTTGGACAACTGTTTGTCTGAAATAGGCTTCCTGCCTAAGTAGGGGGTTGGATTAGAGGAACTCCATGGTTCCGTCTCTTATTCTATTTTATCTGTAGGTATTATACAAAATATTAGCAAGTACAATTTTTGAAATATAGAAATATGGCCAGATGCATTTTTACATAGCCGAGCAGGTAGTGCCATATAAGAAGCAACAGTCCTTCAGACATCCAAGCAATTAACGCATGAAATCTATTCTCAGAGATATATCCATTCCATATTGTCATCACATGTGAGTGTGGTGACACCCTCTGAATTCTCATCTCTGAACTCGTATGCTAAGTAAGATAAGAAATGGCTAATATTTGTATGAGAGACCATCTGTAGGCTATACTGGGAAAATAATAGCAATAGCACTTGTACTTATATACTGCTTTGCAGTGCTTTAAGGCCCTCTCTAAGTGGTTTACAGAGTCAGCATATTGTCCCCAACAAGCTGGGTCTTCATTTTACCAACCTTAGAAGGATGGAAGGCTGAGTCAACCTTGAGCCTGGTGAGAATCGAACTGCTAAACTGTGGGCAGTTGGCAGTCAGCAGAATTACCCTGCAATACTGCATTCTGACCACCGTGCCACCACGGCTCTTGTAAAATAAAGCATCGTTCCTGAAGAAAACCACAGCAAACATTTTAGAAGGGAATATTTGTAGCTCAGGGTTGGACTGTGGGGTCCTTGGTGCTCTCTGAGCTTGGTTATTTTCTTCCAGTTTTCTTCTTCATTCTCGTCTAGTACTGATAATGTTACCTAGCTGGGTAATGAAACATCTAACAACTTAGCTCAGAGAGCACCAAGAAACCCACAGCAAACTTTCTTTTCATTGTCGTTAGTGATACATTACTGTTTGTGCAGTCACCTCACCTTAAGCACATCTTTACCTCCTTTGAAGAATAGAGCTTGCATTTTAATGGCACCTCAAGATGGTTTTGTGGTAACTTCCCTGGAGATCCACCACACAGTTTTTTTCTGTGCTGATTTTCATGGACAGTGACAGTTTATTTTTATTATTATTCCTTTCCTGTGCTGATTTTCATGGGCAATGACAATTATTATTGTATTATTTCTGCAGGCATTCAGTATCTGACGATAGCTTCTCTATCTAGAATTTGCCAGTTATTTTCATAGCATAATATTTCTGCAACCTCACTTCTTTCCTAAGAGGTCTGTAGGGGTGTGCATAAACGCACCAACATTCCTACCGTCCCAGTCCTATTGTTTCTTTTATATTTTTTTTATTTTTCTTATATGTATCCATGTAGTCAAAACTATGTTTTTACTTATACCTATTATCTTGTAAGCAATTGACAAATGAAAAATAAATAAATACAAATAAACCTATCCTCTCTCTCTCTCTAACAAATATACAGCATATATATTTGCTTTACAGAATTCCCATCAGCTCTTTCTTCCAAGTAAGCCATTCTGTGACCTCTTCCTGCCACCACCAGTTTTCAAATTATTTTCCTCCATTGGAACAATCTATCCTACAACTCCTCCTGATCGTTTTGGAGTTGTCATTTGTCCGGTTAGCCTGTTTTGTTTTATTTCATAATGTCTGCTGGTCTCCTAAAGAAGTCAATATTTCTTCTGGCTCTCGCTCTCTCTGAGCTCCAGACGCGATGAAACACACCAAAGTTCATTATTAGAGGGAGCAGACAATACGGTAGTGATGATGATGGCAACAAGGATGATGATAATGATGATAGCTTTAACCGAGCAACTGGATGATTTGAAAATTAAAAATAAAATCAGTTGAACGGATACAACTTAGGAAACGAACAATGTGAGGACACTTTCTCTCTGCGTTTCCTAATAATTCCCAATGCTTTATTCACAACAAACTGGGTATTTGTTTTGTTTTTTTGCTTAGGGCTTTACCAGCTGCTATAGATTAACCAGGGAGGACCTAATGGCCATTACAGAATGCCACAAATTCTATCATTTGGCCATATGGTCTGTTAGCAGAGAACCTGTTGCTTGCCAAGACTCAAACTGTTAGATGGAATTGCTTATAAACTGCAGCTTCTACCCTAGAAGGTACGGCCCTGGTGGGTAGATTTGGTGAGGCTCCAGAATATTCTATCACTTCTTTGTATCTGCTGCACCGTGTTGACTCCAGGCTGAATTCTGATTGGATTTCACACATGGCATTTGGCCCATCTGACAATCCTAAAGTGCTCCATCTTACAACCATGCTTGGATGTCATGATAAGTGATAGCTTGCTATGAATGCAAAGGCAAATTCTTCCTTGAATATTCTCAGTTCCTGATGACTTCAGAAGGACATGCTGGTTTTCTTGGCAACACTGTGGAAGGGTTTCACCATTACTTTCTTCTAGGTTGTTGTTTTTTTAAAATTTTATTTCCCAGTTTGGCCTAAAACCCTGAGGTTTCTGGTGTTCTGTCATCCAAATATCATATACAATCCTGTTGAGCTTTTGAAATTAAACATATTGGGCTGCTTCCAGCCTCATATGTTTATTCTTCTCTGACACAGATAAAAGGAGGACCTTGGGAATTTTTGTTTGATTGCCCCCTAAAGCCAGGATATGGTGATTCATCTCAACATGTTGTTTTAAAATAAATTTCAAAAATTCAATCCAGTAGTCCTCAATTTATGATCGCAATTGAGAGCAGATTTTCCACTGCTAAACAAGGCAGTTGTTAAGTGAATCACACCCAATTTTGTGACCTTTTTTGCCATAGCTATTAAGCAGATCACAATTAAGTGAATCACAACTTGACTTGACTTGACTTGACTTAACTTCCGCTTCCCGCATTGACCTTACTAGTTGGAAGCTAGTTGGGAAAATTGCAAAGAGAAGGATATTGCAACCATCATAAAGAATGCTGGTTGCCCAGCGCCCAAATTTTGATCCCATAACTGTGAGGATGCTACTACAACAGTCATAAGTGTGAAGACGAGTCATAAGTATGATCCAGCAGTGTGCAGCAGCAGCCAAAAAAAGCTAATGCAATCTTAAGTTGCATTAACAGAGGGATACAATCAAGATCAAGTGAGGTACTAATACCACTCTATAAAGCCTTAGTAAGACCACACCTAAAGTACTGCATCCAGTTATGGTCACCTTATAAAAAAGATGTTGAGACTCTAGAAAAAGTACAGAGAAGAGCAACCAGGATGATAAGGGGACTGGAGACTAAACATATGAAGAATGATTACAGGAACTGGGCCCGGATAGTCTAGTGAAGAGAAAGACCAAGGGAGACATGATAGTAGTGTTCCAATATTTGAGGGGCTGCCATAGAGAGGAGGGGTTCATGCAATTTTTTAAAGTGCCTGTAGGCCAGACAAGGAATAATGGATGGAAACTGAACAAGGAGAGATTTAACATGGAAATAAGGAGAAACTTTCTGACAGTGAGAACAATCAACCAACGGAACAGAAGTTGCCTTCAGAAGTTGTGGGAGTGTCATCACTTCAGTCTTTCAAGAAGAGACTGGACTGCCATTTGTCAGAAATGGTGTAGGGTCTCCGGCTTGGGTGGAGGGTTGGACTAGATGACCTATAAGGTCCCTTCCAACTCTGATTATCTGTTATCTGTTAAGTAACTTTTTTACAGTGCTTTGAATGGCTGTAAGATGAGGGCTACCTGCAGTTTACAAAGCCACCTTGTTCCAACCAAGGACCACAAAGGCTTTAAAAAAACTTCAGAAACAAAAACACATCAGGTAGTGGTAAATTACGCATAATCAAAATTGGCAGTCAGACTTTTTCCATCTCCTTGGCCCTATGTTGATGAGAGAGGAAGATGAAATTCACAGACATGGTGTGAAGGTAGCCTAGTTCCCAAGACTGATTATGATTTATCACAGTGTATCAATAGCCCATTGTGATACAGTTCTGCTCATGATCATCCCAAAGGAGGATCATTTAATGAACCAGACCCCCAAATGAAATTGGGGAAACAATTTTTTTTCTCCCCCACTCTTCCTTGCCTTCTGAGGTCACGTGACTGGCATGCAAAACAAGGTCTTTGGGGTAATGATGCCACTTTATGAATGCATGTGTCTATTTTAAAATGTTTCCCCTTTCAGTTTTTTAGTATTGAGTTTCCAGCTGTGAAATTCCCTTTCCAGCAATTTCTACCAAGCACCAATTTTAATGGTTTTTCCAATGCTGGGGAAAAAGACACACATGGTTTTGCTTCAGATTTGTTTACTTTATTGGAAAGTAGCTCTACTGTGTGATTTTGCAGTCCTCTGCATTCTTCCATATTATCTGGGACAATCTTGCGCAGATCCCAGGCTTCTTAATGGCTATTTGCTACAGTGTGAGGATTGATGGGACACTTGGTTTCCAGATGGTGTTAATGTTGCATATATTCAACATACCTTCATAGAATCCTAGACTTATACAGTGAAAAGTATTTGGAGGTCTTCTAGTCCAATCTGCTATGCAAGGCAGGAATCCTCAGACCATTTAACCACAATGGCACAGTGGTTAGAGTGCAGTACTGCAGGCAACTTCTTGCTGACTGCCAGCTGCTTGCAATTTGGCAGTTCAAATCTCACCAGGCTCAAGGTTGACTCAGCCTTCCATCCTTCCGAGGTGGGTAAAATGAGGACCCAGATTGTTGGGGGGCAATAGGCTGACTCTGTAAACAGCTTAGAGAGGGCTGTAAAAGTACTGTAAAGTGGTATATAAGTCTAAGTGCTATTGCGATTGCTATCTCAGAGAAATAATTGTCCAATGATTGAAAACCTCCATTAATCTATCCTTCCTTTCTTTCTTCCTTCCTTCTATCCCCTTTTCCTTACTTCCTTCCTTCTTTCCCTCTCTCCTTCCCTTTTCTCCTTCCTTCCTTCCTTCCTTCCTTCCCTTTTTTCATTCCCCTCCCCTTTTCAATTTTCTATCTTTTTCTATTTTCTTTGAATTAAAAAAAGAACAGATATCATTTTTTTATATTACACATATTTTTCTATGTAGTTTTAGATCAAGACTAAAGCTGCCATTATATTGGGCCTGAGAGAAAACTGCTTTCAGATACATCAATTGACTGAAGAATTACAAATCAAACTTCTTAGAGAGGTATGTTATGCACTGTGAAGCGGTGTATAAATCTAAGTGCTATTGCTACAATGGCACTGGGGAAAAATGATTTATGATCGTTTTTCACACTGATGACAGTTGCAGCCTGCCCATGGTGACATGATCAAAATTCAGGCACATGGCAATTGACTCATATTTATGACAGTTGCAGTGTCCCAGGTTCCTGTGATCAACTTTTGCGACCTTTGAACAAAGAAAATCAGTGGAGAAGCCAGATTCCCTTAACAACCGCGTTACTAACTGAACAACTGCACTTGACAACTGTGGCAAGACAGGTGGTAAAATGGATGGTAAAACTCACTTAATCATCATGCTTAACCATGGAAATTTGGGGCTCCATCATGGTCATACGCCGAGGACCACCTGTATTGGACTTCAACAGGCCTCCAAGTCTAACCCAGCTGGGACTCTTCTCACCTTCATAATAACCCAATCGTGGTTTCCAGTGAAGTGACATTGACACCACTTGGTTTGGGGAGCCATTATGGGGAGAGGGCCAGAGGTGGTTATTCAGCAGGTTCTGACCAGTTCTGGAGAACCAGTAGTAGAAATTTTAAGTAGTTCGTGGAAAATGCCATCTCTGACTGGCCCCGCCCCCATCTCTTCTCTGTCTCCTGAGTCCCAGCGGATTGGCTGGGTCTTCTTTTGTTGCCCTGCACAGGAGAACGGAGCTGGAAAGCAGGTTAGTGGGGTGGGGAGGGAATGGGGATTTTGCAATAAACTTCCCCTGCTATGCCCACCAAGCCACACCCACCAAGCCATGCCACGCCCACCAAGTCACACCCACAGAACCGTTAGTAAAAAAAAAATTGAATCCCACCACTGGAGGGGGATGTTTCCTCCGGCTTTCCTCCGTCTGTGCCTTGCACTGTTTTGCACCCACCGTGCTGCCCGTCACTGCTATCTGTATCCATTTTAACCAGCTTATTTGTCCCCCAGCTCCGCACGCCGGTGAAACAGCGGGAAGGAGCCCAGCTCTAAAGCCGCAATGAAGTATTAACTCATACAGAACATAGTTTGTCTCCAAGGGTTTTCCTGCCCCCCTTCGTCATCCTATGTTGACATTTTAATCGTGCTTTTGTGGAAGCTGGCTGGCAGTATGTCATCAGGAATGGCGCGGCAAGGGGCCAGCCAGGGCTGCTCGCTGTGGCGGCTGCCGAGGGATGCAGCCTATTCTGACAGACTGAGCAATAATCTGAACTTACTGCACTGAGCCAGTGGGACATCAGCCGGGCCGCTTTATCTTCTTCATTAAAGTGTGCTCAGGAAAAAAAAAAAAAATCCATTTTCCTTTAAAGTCTCAGGAACAGATGGAGTAAAATTAATTGCGCCATTAAGTCCCGATAGACAATACCGGAGTGGTTTTCTTTCAACAGTGCATGCGTGTTACAAAGTGCTCTTCGTAAAAGGCAATTACTGCAACATTTGCCATAAAATAAAGGTTGCTTTAATGGGCAATAAACACAGGCTTCAAATTTTGTATGAAATGGATCTCCAAAGGGCGCTGTTATGCGCGGCTCAAAGGCACAACCGACTTTAAGCATTTCAGCAGTGGCTCGACTCTGCTAACAGAGAACAATGATTTCTAAGACTCCTGGATGAAGATCTGTCTGTTGCACATGGATGGAGGGCATGTAGGCCTGCATGTGTGGGGTGTAGGTTTGGGTAGAGACGTATGCGAGCATGAATTATGCATGGTCTTTCATTGCAGGCTTTTTGCGTACACACACACAGATTTTTTTTTCCCCCTCCAACCTGCTCGGGAAACCATGATGGGATAAAGTCTCCAGCAGCTGGGATGTTGGTTGCAGAAATTACATTGAAACTGCCAGTGCAAGGCAGCTGAGGCTTAATGCAAAGCTGGCAGGTAGCTGGAGGGTGGGCAGGGAAGAACATGATGGAGAATCGGTTCCCTTTCCCACAGAGGAAATAACAAGCTCTGATTTTTCTCACATGATCATCCTGACAATGTGACCGAGGACCCGACATTACAGCTTTATTAAAAAGAAAAAAGGAATTGGCTTGGTGGAGAAAAATAAGAGTTGGCAATACAGTTAAACTAAGATTGATTGCGTATAGACACTAACTCAGGTAGCAACTGGGATGGGGGCGATGTAGGATGCGGGGTTTATTTTGTGCATCGTGAAAACTGAGAGCCAAATCTTCAGGGAAGGTGTGATGACTTGTGGTTGCGGGTCCTCATTCCACAAGGAAGTTCACGCGGTCCTGGATGCTCTCTGAGCTTGGTTGTTTTCCTGCAGACGTTTCGTTACCCAAACGAGGTAACATCACCACTGCACTGATGAGGTTACCAAGTTTGGTTAATGAAACATCTGCAAGAAAACAACCAACCTCAGGAAGCACCAAGGAGCCCTCACTTTCAACCCTGAGCTACAATTATTCTCCTTCATTGCTACAAGGGGGACTTGCAACAACATGAAAAGTGCTTTCCGTATCAAACGAGAACGCTTCTCTTTTAGGATACAAAGATTCCAAACCATCCAGCCATTTCCCCTTCTTTCCATCTCTCTCCAAACATTCCGGGTCAGGTAGTCCTTGACTTACGACTGGTCGCTTAGCGACCGTTCAAAGTTACAGCAGATCATCTCCAAAAAGTACTTATGACTCAGATTCAAAGTTCCAACAGCCGTCCCGCCAGACACATCTGTTTGCAGAAATCCTGCGGCCACGTGGCTGTGATTTATGACATTTTTCTGGAAATTGGCATTTATTTCTGGTTTCCAGCAAAAACCGGCTATTAAGAACAATGGATTCATTTTATGACCACAATGTTTGCTTTAAGACCACCCCATTCGCTTTATGACCATGGCATTTTGCTTAGTGACAATCTCAAAAATGGGTCATAAAATCAGGTGCGGTCACATGATGACCTGCTTAAATGATTGGCATGACTTATAACCTTATTTGTGGGCTCAATTATGGTCATAAGTCAAGGACTAGCTATACTATTAAAATACTATTGTTACCGAATATACCCTTTTGTGGGGATATATTATTTGGGGATAGAAGTGTGCTAGCTTCTACTGAGTGTGTTAATGCTGTTGTTGTTTTCACCATTTAGGCATGTCGGGCACTTGGCGACTTTATAGGCAAGGGCCCTCCATCAGAGGTGGTATTCATCAGGTTCTGACCGGTTCTGGAGAACTGGTAATGGAAATGTTGAGTAGTTCGGAGAACCGGCAAACACCACCTCTGACTGGCCCTGCCCCCATCTAATCTCTGCCTCCCGAGTCCCAGCTGATCGGCTGGCTCTTCTTTGGTTGCCCTGCACAGGAGAACGGAGCTGGAAAGCAGGTTAGTGGAGTGGGGAGGGAATGGGGATTTTGCAGGATCCTGTAACCAAAGAACAAGCTGGCCTGATACCATCAAAGCTGATACGAGGATGTCCCAAAGGTGCTTTTTTCAGGAGGCAACTGGACTTGTTTTTTTTCTTCTGAAGATGTTTCGTTTCTCATTCAAGAAGCTTCTTCAGCTCTGACTGGATTGCGGGGGAATGTCAGGATACAGATAAACCTCCAAATGCTTCAACGACCCTCTAAAAGGATGCAAATGACCAGCTGTCTGCAAGGAATATAAATCCTTTCATTCCCCACTACCCTGTGGGGAAGAGCTGATGAAGCTTCTTGGATGAGAAGAGAAAGGAAAAGTTTGCTCCTTCGTCCTGTTCCACTAACCATCCTAGCAACATTGCCTCCTCCAATGAATTTGCACTCATGACATGGCAAAGTAAATCAAATGTAGTCTTATGATTTTAGCTTCTAGCGATGTGTCTGGTTTTATATGTCATGCTAATACTGTTTTCTTATTTTTCCCATGGTTGCTATATCAGCTCTATTGTCTGCCTGCAAACTCCCTTCATATTGGCAACAAACTTAGCAAATTGATATATGCCTACCGGACAGGTGCGGATGGAGTGATGACAGGCTTGAGGAAACAACTTTAAATAAGTAAAATTAAATCATGTAACTTCTTTCTCCTCCCCATTCTAGGAAACCCCCTTCCCCAATTTTTTCAAGAATCTCCTTTTGGCTCTCGTAGAAAAGCATGGGGAGGAATTTCCAGGTTGTAGCAGAAACACACTTTATATTGATTAAAACTGGAGAGGAACAGATACAGTTAAACCACCCTGAAGGATTTGCAAACTAACTCATAGAAAACGGAGAGGCTACCTTAAGAATCCTGAGTTCCCAAGAATGAGAAACATCTTCATACCGTTTAATGAGTTTCTCTTGGAGCAGGGCTGGCTGTGTCAGGTCCTGAACATTTTGAGTCATCTCTCAGAAGAGTTGTTCTAGGGCTACCGGATCTGGTTGGGTTGCCAAAATCCGAAAGACCACCAGAGGTCAGCAAAGGAACAGAAAATGTTTTGCTCTGTTGCCATCTAGTGGTCATTGTAGCCCACATCATGGGGTGTCAAACTCAAGGCCTGCGGGCAAGATCTGGCACGTGGGGTGCTTAGAACTGGCCCATGGAGCCACCCCGGAAACAGCAAAGAACTGGCCCACGGTGCCTCTGCCAATGAAAATGGAGCTCCGTGGCCAGCTTGATGTCAGCTCATAAAATACTTCTGTGGTCTTTTTGAGTTGCCAACAGAAAGAGAGGGAGGAGCAATGCAGCAGCTTGCAAAAAACTGCATTCCATAAATGTTTTCAAAGATAGTAACTAGGAGACTGAAGTTTCTGGCCGCAAAATTCCAACTGGAGAGCATGGTTGATGACTCTTGGCTATGGATGTGTCCCATTAGAGAATAGGAATTACAATACACCCAGGGGGTAGGGGAAAACCAGGGTCAAGGGTAACAATGAATGATGTGTCTCAGGGTCAGCTATACCCTGGCAATGCCACATCTTCTAACTCCCAATAATTTTGGGGGGAGTTTGGCTAGAGACTTATGATTTAAATGGGGTTAAGAGTCGGAATCCTGACATTTGATGTCACTCGGGTCGGGGGGGGGGGTGCCTGTGGTGGCCTGAGTGCTCTGCCAGAGAAAACAGACTCCCGAGCACTGTTTTCGCTGGCAGAGGGTTGCAGGAGGCTGTCCCAGCTGAAAACGGAGCTCGGGAGTCCGTTTTCATTGGCAGAGTGCTGGGCCACCACAGGCGCCCCCGACACAAGTGACATCAAGCTGGCCACACCCACCCCAGCCCCCAAAGTCAAACACAACCTGATGCGGCCCTCAGTGAAATCGAGTTTGACACCCCTGTCGTATCAGGATAGTTCTATTTGAAATTGAACTGGACCCATTGAGTGGGAGGATGCTGGAAATACCCAAAGGGGTAAACTGATTGTGTGTATGGGGAGGTGGGTAGGTAATTTTAGATCAAAAGACCCAGCTTTGCAGAGGATAAATCAAATCAATCCAACCTTTCTGCACTGTGGAAAGTAATCGTCTCCGATCCAGAGTTCCATTCCTCCCTGACTGCTGCTCACTTGTTGGCAGGGATAATCTCCTTCCATGTAACCAGACCCATAAGTTCTGCAAACTAAACCTATCAATATGCCACTTACAAATTTTATTCCGTTTCAGGAAGAACCACGCTGCACTTAAGGGAACAGTCTTTTCCCCTTTATCCGAACATTTTAATTCTTTTCAAAGTGGCCTCTGCGTCAATGGTTGCAGGAGATAGATTTACTGCAGGTCCCTCGTGGAAAGTCAAACCTTTTAAATGGAGGTATTTGCAAATGTTAACTGTCAATGCAGAGGAATAAATAATCAATGGGCCACTGTGGGAGGGGAAAGGTTCTCTCCACCCACTCACCCCTTCCTTTTTGGAAGACCAAATTAAAAGGAAAGAACATTATCTGCAAAAAAAATATATGGATTAATAGAGGTTGAAGTGCAGCACAAGCCTTTAAGGGGAGATTTAGCAGAGTCAAAAAATTTAAGATGTTATGTAGCCCACAGTTCTTAGTTAGCATCACGCAAATGTTCTTGACAGTGTCCAATATGCACCTGACTTTACAGGTTGTCCTTGACTCACAACAGTTCATTTAGTGACTGTGTTAACTCATAAAACATTTTGTATACACATTTTATAGTTGACAACAGAAAGAAGTGGCGGGGTAGTTTCAAAGAGCAGGCAACAGTGTGGAATTGAAAGTACATTCCATTCATATTTTCTTCAAAGACTGATTGGATGGCTGAAGCTTCTGCCGGGAAAAAATCTAATTGGAGAGTATGATTGATGACTCTTGGCTATGGACATTTTTCGTTGGATGATACACCCAGAGGGTGAGGGGGGGAAGCAGGATCAAGGGTGACAGTGAATTACGTATCTAAGAGTTGGCTATGCCCAGGTTAGTGCTAGACGTAGAACGTTACCCTCAAATAAATCCTCTTTAGTTTTGGGAGTGTGGCTCAAGGCTCATGATTTAATTGGAGTAACTGCCAGAATCCTGACAGACTGTTTAAAGTTACAACAGCACTGAAAAAAAAATGAGGCTTTGCAGCATCTCCATGGTCCCATGATCAAAATTCAGGTGCTTGTCAACCAGTTTCATATTTATGACGACTTCAATGTCCAGGGGTCATGTGATCAGCTTTTGTGACCTTCTGACAAAATCAGAAAATCAATGGGAAATCCAGCTTCACTTCACAACTGTGTTGCTAACTTAACAACTGCAACGATTCGCTTAACAACTGTGGCATGACAAGCCGTAAAATGGGGCAAACTCACTTAACACATGTTTCACTTAGCATAAGTAACATAAATTTTGGGCTCAGTTATGGTTGTAACTTGAGGAACTATCTGTATTCTTCATCCATATATTGTGGGCCATTCACTCTCTCTCTCTCTCACCCCAACAGGTTGTTGTGGAGAAAATAAGAGGAAGAAAGAATATTAGGTATGTTCACCCTCTTGAGTTATTTAAAAACATAATAAAGGCAGGTTACAAAAAATATTTTAAAAATCTAAAAAAGTAAATTTTTAACGAGTATGTTCAACAGCTTCAAAATGCTAGTTACTGGGAATTACATATCTCTCTATATAAAAGCGAAATACCACTCACGCACCATCATAAAATCTCCAGAACCGTAAAACCTACAAACTTGAAATTTGGCACGTATGTTCCTCTTGGCTTCTATCAACGTGCTCACTAAGAAAGGATTTTTTGAAATGACCACCAGAGCATTAGTATTTCGTATATTATTATTAACATGCTCTGATGCTAAGGAGTTCTATTCCCTCTCCCCACCTGAAAAGAAATCTGTTCCAAATGCAAAACACAAGCAGAGGGGAGGAGTTTCAGTTTCAGAGCACCAAGCAGCTTTAGTACAGAACAGTTGAGCTAAGCTACGCCCGGGCTCCTTGCTGTCTCCTTCTTCCTCACACAGCAAATACTGTTTCAGTTTCCACACAGCCCTCAACTCTCTCACACACTGACAGGACGCTAGCCAGATGAATACCAATGGATGCTGGTAGGCAGAGGCAGATTGTTTTCCCCCTTATTTTCCTCCCCAAAAACTAAGCTCGACCACATAGTTTCGTAACGAAGCACAGGTATTGAGCTAGTCATTAGATAAAAGTCAGTTTACTCTGGCTTAGTTGCATTGGTTGTCAGCTTGCTTCCGGGTCCAATTCAAGGTGTTGGTTGTCAGTTTTAAAGTCTTTTTATGGCAGGGGTCCAGGTTATCAGAAGGACCCACCTGTCTTGGCAGAAAGGGCATGTTGCAGATCCCAAGAAATTGCTCAAGGGATTTCAGCAGACAAGGTGCAAGAGAAAAGCCCTTTCTGCCATGGTGCCTGCACTCTAAAACATTATCCTCCCCAGGTGAGCTCTGCTCCCCTCTTTCTGACTTGAACATCTGGATCTGCCCGCTGGCTTGGGGCTCCAATGAGGAAATAGATTCTTGGGGGTAGTTAATGGATTAGTCACCTCCTCCACACTTTGCTCTCTTCCATTCAGGAGTGTGTGCGTCATGCCCCTGTTGGAGTCTGATTCTAAGGGGGAGGTCGAACAGCTGACAGGGAGTGGGAGGCTGTGGAGGAAACTGGGAAAGGAAGACCCAGGGCCACCCCCTCTTTATCCTAGGACACGCAGGGATGGCAGGCAGGGAGGAATGGATAAGGGAGCAACATGGGTTATGGGGGAGAAAAAGGCCCTGATTCCCTTCATTAGCTGTGGCTGGGAAAACAGGATAAAGAGGGTGTTTGTGCACAGAACCTTGTTGGAAGCAAAGCATGCATTCTCTTTGTTTGTCAAGTCCTATCTGGGTTCTGGCATCCTCCCAACTGTATGTGTTTCGTTATCTTTTGAGTTCTGCAATTTCTTCTCCTGCCCTTTCTCATTAATTGCTGCAGCATGGTTTGTGTTGATTTTTATTTATAATTTATATGTACTTTGGGTTCAGACTAAATTTCTTCCCTTTGAAAACTGTTCTTGGGAGAGTTTTTTCTCCAGTCGATGATAACTGGACATTGGAAGCCAAGTTAGAGGAATTAAAGGGACTTTACCTACTTTTGTGACTTTGTTGCTTTTGTGCCACGCCCCGGGCCATCACAGTGTGTTTTTTATTTATTGTTTTGATTTTTATATGGTATTTTAATAGAGCCATGGAGATGCAGTGGTGGCAATGCAGTGTTGCAGGCTAACTCTGCATTCCACTGCCAGGAGTTCGATCCTAACCGATTCAAAGTTGACTCAGCCTTCCGTCCTTCCAAGGTCAGTAAAATGAGGACCTAGATTGTTGGGGGCAAGAGGGCTGACTCTGTAAACCATTGAGAGAGGGCTGTAAAGCACTGTGAAGCAGTATATACGTCTAAATCAGGAGTGTCAAATTCAAGGGCTGCGGGCCAGATTCAGCCCAAGAGTGCTTAGATCTGGCCTGCGGGCCACCCTGAAAATAGTGAAGGAATGGCCCGTGGTGCCTCTGCCAGCAAAAACGGAGCCTCTGCCAATGAAAATGAGCTCTGTTTTTTGTTGGCAGAGAGTAGCAGGAGGCCATTGCAGCCGAAAACGGAGCTCGGGAGCCCGTTTCCGCTGGCAGAGCACTCAGCCACCAGAGGCGCCTCCCGACACAAGTAACATCAAGCTGGCCGCACCTACCCTGGCCACACCCACCTCAGTCCCCCAAAGTCAAACACAACCCTGATGCTGCCCTCAATGAAATCGAGTTTGACACCCCTGACCTATCAGGATAGCCCTATTTGAAATTGAACTGGACCCACTGAGTGGGAGGACGCTGGAAATACCAAAAGGGGTAAACTGATTGTGTGTTGGGGGGGGGGAGGTAATTTTAGATCAAAAGACCCAGCTTAAATCAAATCAATCCAACCTTTCTGCACTGTGGAAAGTAATCATCTCCGATCCAAAGTTCCATTCCTCCCTGACTTCTGCTCACTTGTTGGCAGGGACAATCTCCTTCCCTGTAACCAGATCCATAAGTGCTGCAAACTATCAATATGCCACTTACAAACACAACCCTGATGCAGCCCTCAATGAAATCGAGTTTGACACCCCTGGTCTAAGTCCTATTCCTAATGCTCTTGCTATCTCCTCATCTAAAGCATTGACGAAGATATTGAAGAGTCCAGGGCCTAAGTACTTCAACAATTCACCTTCTCCGTTGCTTTGACCCCACCGTGCCATAAATTAGTCTTCCTGCCCCACCAAATTAGAGGAATCCTGCCGAAGAAACCTCAGCTCACATTCCGATGGAACCAAGAAATGATAAGATATCATTTAGGGATCATTTAGCCTTTGTAACCCCGCCCTGTCATCCCACTTGGCTTCTTCCACATCAGGGGGCTTGCTAATCACTTCCTCCCCACCCCCACACGTCATCACTCCCTATCAGGAGGATGATCTGGTGACTTGGTCATCCTCCTCCAACAACCTGAGGGCTTGATGCCATCAATATGGCCTTTGTTGTGTATGGCCTCTTATGTAAGCGGCCCACATACTTGAAGGGCAGCCCTGCTTTACAAAATATTTAAGGCTCACTGCCACGTAAATTGCAATCCAGTGGACACAGCCAGGGAGCAGATTCTTCCAAGGAGCAGCCCTGAGTGAAATCCTATCAGCCTTCAATCCAGGAAACTTTCATTGCTCGAGTTGCAGACTGACTTGACTCAAGACAGTCCTTTGACTTGGGATCCCAATGGATCCCAAAATGGATGTTGCGAGGCGAGGCCTTCGTTAAGCCGAGTTTGGCCCCATTTCAACACTTTTCTCGTCACCGTTGCTCAGTGAATCCTTGGGGTCGTTAACTTAGCAACACGGTTCTTAAGTGACTCTGACTTCCCCTTTGACTTTGCTTGAAAGGAAGGGGACAAAAGGGGATCACCTGATCCCAGGGACACAGGGCAACCGTCAGAAATGTGAGTCAGTTGCCAAGTGTCCGAATTTTGATCACCTGACTGTGGGGATGCTGCAACCGTTGTAAGCGTGTAAAATGGCCATAAGTCATTTTTTCCAGGGCTGTTGTAAATTTGAACAGTCACTAAATGAATTGTAAATCAAGGACGACCCTTACTTACTTACTTAATTAATTAATTAAATATGCAACCAATCTCCTTTCCTGCCTCCCACCTTCCCTTCTTTTCCCCATCTTCCATCTCTCCCTCCATTCTTTCCTTTCTTTCTGACTCCTTCTCTCCCACTCTTCCTCCCTTCCTTTTCCTTCCTGTTTCCTTTCCTCCCTCTGTCCCTTCCTGCCTGCCTCCCTTCCTCCCTCTCTTCTTTCCTCCCTGTTCCATTCCTTTCCTTCCTCCCCCTCTTCCTCTCTTCCTCTCCCTTCTTTCCTTCCTGCTTTTTTCCACCCTCCCTTTCTTTCTCTCTCCCTCCTTCCTGCTTTCCTTCCTTCCCCCTTCTTTCCTTCCTGCTTCCTTTCATCCTTCTTCC
>NW_020769348.1:1043525-1057337 GCF_900518735.1 Pseudonaja textilis
AAGAAAGAAAGAAAGAAAGAAAGAAAGAAAGAAAGAAAGAAAGAAAGAAAATGAGAGAGAGAGAGAGAGACCTCTGAAAGGGATTGACAAAGAAAGCCCAATCTCATGGCTATGACGTATTTCACTTATGCAGAGCTGAAGTAGGGTGCCAGTTTCCTGGACCCCTTTGTGGGCAACAGGTTCAAGGAAGAAACACAGATCGCAGGAAGCTTTGGGACTGCCACAAGAGAAGACATTTTGAAAGCCCACATTGATGTCATGGTCATCATCATCATCATCATGTTCCAGCCCTGTTCCAATGTCTCAGGGGCTGCCCCAAAGAAGAGGGAGTCAAGCTATTCTCCAAAGCACCCGAAGGCAGGACAAGAAGCAGTGGGTGGAAACTAATCAAGGAGAAAACCACTCTAGAACTAAGGAGAAATTTCCAGACAGTGAGAACAATTAATCAATGGAACAACTTGCCTGTAGAAGTTGTGGGTGCTCCAACACTGGAGGTTTTTCAGAAGAGATTGGACAACCACTTGTCTGAAATGATGCAGGGTTTCCTGCCTGAGCAGAGGGTTAGACTAGAAGACCTCCAAGGTCCCTCCCAATGCTGTTATTATGTTATCACCACCACCGTAATCACCAAAATCCTTAATTAAAATTGCTTCTTTTTAAACAAAAGTCATGGAAAAATTCTGTTGGTCCAGGTCAAAAGGCGACCTACTACAGTGTCTTCTTTTGGCGCATTGACCAACCCCCAAGACGAAGAGATAAGATAACTAGAAATATTGTTTTTTAATAATTGCTTTCCAAGGCACATCGCCTCTGGGCCTCACTACGCACATCTTGGCAGCAGAAAATGATAAATTAAAATAACCAGCTGGAAATTTGGTTTAAATGACGAAGAACCTCCTGACCGTAAAATCTAAACAACAGCGGAATCTACAGAGGTTGTGGGCTCTCATCTCTAGAGAGTTTAAGAAATACTTGGAATCAGAGGTGGTATTCAGCAGGTTCTGACCAGTTCTGGAGAACCGGTAGCTGAAATTTTGAGTAGTTTGGAGACCCAGCAAATACCATCTCTGACTGGCCCCGCCCCCAACTAATCTCTGCCTCCCGAGTCCCAGCTGATTGGCTGGGTCTTCTTTTGTTGCCCTGCACAGGAGAATGGAGCTGGAAAGCAGGTCAGTGGGGTGGGGAGGGAATGGAGATTTTGCAGTATCCTTCCCCTGCCGCACCCACCAAGCCACGCCCACAGAACCGGTAGTAAAAAAAAATTGAATCCCACCACGGGTTGGAAGACAATCTCATGGATGCTTTCACTTTGTCTTCCTGGACATTTCAGAGCATCTTTGCAATCCATTCCGTGTATATACAGTAGAACTTCACTTACAACACTTCACTTAGCGACCATTCAAAATTACAACAGTACTGAAAAAAGTAATTTATGACCAGTTTTTCACAGTTATGACCACTGCAGCATCCCCATGGTCACATGATCAAATTTTGGATGCTTGGCAACTGATTCATACTTATGAAGGTTGCCATGTTCCCAGAGTCATGCATTCTACCTTTGGCAAACTTATGACTAGCAAAGTCAATGGGGAAGCCAGATTCCCTTCACAACCCTGCTATTAACTTAACAACTCCAGGTAGTCCTCAACTTACGACTGCAATCGAGCCCAGAATTTATGTTGCTAAGTGAGACATTTGTTAAGTGAGTTTTGCCCCCATTTTATGACAATTCCTGCCACAGTTGTTAAGTGAATCTGGCTTCCCCATTGACTTTGCTTGTCAGACGCTCACAAAAAGGGATGCCATGAGCCTGGGATGCTGCAACTGTCATTCACAGGAAGCAGCTGTCAAGCATTCGACTATAAATCATGTGACCATGGGGATGTTGCAATGGTCGTAAGTGTGAAAAATGGTCATGTGTCCCTTTTTTTCAGTGCCGTTGTAACTTGGAATGGTCAGTAAATGAACTGTTGTAAATCGAGGGCTACTTGAACCGTGATTCACTTCACAAGAAAGATTGCAAAACTCAATGTCTATGGAGATTCTCAGTCATCCAGGACATGGTTGTCCCAAAAGTGCATTTTTCAAGAGGCAACTGGACTTTCCTTGCCTTCTTCAGCTTTGACTGGATGGTGGGGATTGGAAAGATTTATACTCCTTGCAGACAGCTGGTCATTTGCATCCTTTTAGAGAGTTGTTGAGGCCACTTGGCCACCTACATTCTCCAGTCTATAACACAGTCCTTTCAACAGTTCCTAGAAGGTTCCACACCCATTTGCATCACTCAGGTGATCCTGATGACACAGATAAACCTTCCAGTGGCCTCAATGACCCTCTATAAAAGGATGCAAATGACCAGCTGTCTGCAAAGAATATAAATCCTTCCAATCCCCACCATCCAGAGCTGAAGAAGCTTCTTGGGTGAGAAGCGAAACGTCTTCAAAGAAAAAACCAGAAAGTCCAGTTGACTCCCGGAAAGAGCATCTTTGGGATCGCAAAACTCACTTAATGAAAGTGTCAATTAGCAATATATATTTTAGGCTCAATTGTGGCTATAATCCAAGGACTATCTGTAATTCTAGAAGTCTGTGAATGCCCTCATTGTAGGAGCGAACAGTCAGTGGAAAGCAGAAGGAGACGGATTTCTCTGATGCAGACCGACCTGGTAAGTTTTCTTTTTAGAATCTTCCTCTTTAATAGCTACCCCTTTCAACTGCATTGCTTTTCATTACGGGGGGAAGCTTCAAAAGGCCCATTTGATCCATCTGCATGATGTTCAGTGTCCACAGGTGTCCGTCTAAGCGTTGCCTCAAAGACAATATTGTCCATGCAGCCCATTTTCTTTCTTAGCCACCTACAACGACTTCACGTGGCCTCGCTTTTCTCTGGCGAGCGCTTGGTGCAGAAAGTGGAAAAAAATATACAAGCGGATGAAATGGATCTTTTGAAGTGTGTGACAAAGAAATATCTTTGAAAGCATGCTCATGTATGCGCGGGTTGATTTCTTTTTTAAAAAATATATTTTAAAAAGAGCCTTTAAAAAAAAAATCTTACAATATCTACATCACATTGAATTCTCCTCCCCTTGTGCCTGTGTTAAGCCAAAACTAATAAGCAGGAAGGGTTGATCCCTGGTGGCCTGAACTCATGGGAAAAATCCTATTTTAACCACCAAAAACAAAGCGGCTTTTCATATTGGCAGCTGGGTTCCAGCAATGCCCTGGTAAGCGAGTGAAAACCAGACGAAATGGGTATTTTCAGGTTTACTATACTGAAATGAACATTAAGATCAATCCAAGCCAACATTGGCCACCAAGAAAAAAAGAGCCACTCCCTACATAATTAGTTTAGAAAAAGAAGCATTTCATTTCAATTCACTAAAGTAAGGGAAATTTCATTTTTCAATGAAATTTTACCTTCTACTTTTCTAATCAAACACCACCTCTAAGCAAGTAAAACGGCTGTCCATTAGTGGAAGAATTCTTGGTGAAATAATATTTTAAGCTTATATTACCGTTGTCGTCAACGTAAGACCACAGTTGAGCCCAAAATTTTTGTTGCTAAGTGAAACATTAAGTGAATTTTGCCTCATTTTATGACCTTTTGTGCCACAGTTGTTGAGTGAATCACTGCAGTTGTTAAGTTAGTGACATGGTTGTTAAGTGAATCTGGCTTCCCCATTGAGTTTGCTTCTAAGAAGGTCACAAAAAGTAATCACAGGACCCCAGGGGATACTGCAACCGTCATAAATATGAGTCAGTTGCCAAGCGTCTGAATTTTGATCAGACAATATATATATAACATGTTTTACCATTGGCATCTACCCCCTGCTAGACTGGCAAAGATGTTCCCAACCAGAAGCCCGAAATGTTGGAAATGTAAAAACAATCAAGTACCTTTTTTCACATGTGGTGGTGTGGATTAGAATTTTTAAAAATTGGCTATAGGAAATAACGAGCCAGCAAATTGCGTTTAGACCTGAACATTTCTTGCTAGGGATAATAAGAGGAGATTACAGCAAAAAAGATAAATATATTATTTTGTATATAACTACTGCTGCCTGTTGTGGTTCGCTGGCAGCAGGTGCAGATGGCTGAGGTCTCGGAGAGCGAGGACTCAGATGAAGGGCCTGCGTGTGATGCAGGGATGGGGCCGGGACCATCAGGGAGTGGAATGCTGCCTTCGGAGATTGTGGAAGCTGGCAGCAGTGATGAAGAGGTCCCCGAGGAGCCTGTGCCCAGTGTGTGTGCTCACAGGGCTGCTCAAAGGAAAGAGCAGCTGTGGCAGCACAGGCGACTCAGGAGTAAAGCTGCAAGGTAATGGCCCCTCCCTTAAGAGATAAAAGCCAGCTGAGAAACCGGGATTCTTTGCAGGAAGCAAAGAAGCTCTTGCACTTCATGCCTTGTGGATGTTCGGACTATCCTGGTTTGTGTTTAGAGACTGTTTGTTTTGAATATTTCTTGGCAACTTAATTTAGTGTTCTTGGCAGCCTTGCACAACCTTGGCAAGGGTCGTTCTTATCAGAGACAATTAGTTTTAATAGCCTTTTAACCGTGAACGAATGGAATTCGTTCAGAAGCATTAAAAGGCTTTGATTTTACCTCTGTTTGGTGTTTGTTTCCTTGGAATAAGATTTGGGTCAGAACACTGCCAGATTCGTATATGCACAAACCTGGAAATCAGCGGTGGGATTCAATTTTTTTTACTACCAGTTCTGTGGGCACGGCTTGGTGGATATGGCAGCGGAAGGATACGGTAAAATCTCCAGTCAGAGGTGGTATTTGCTGGCTCTCCAAACTACCCAAAATTTCCACTACCAGTTCTCCAGAACTAGTCAGAACCTGCTGGATATCATCTCTGCTGGAAACAAGACAGTACACCCTCCGAAGGGATAGTGATAAAAAAGATCTTAGACTGAGCAGAGATGGAAAGGCTTACACTGCAATTAAAAGATAGAGGTGAATTGGAATACTATCTGGTCTGGGACACTTGATACGGTTGGTTAGATAATAAAAGTAAAGATTAGTAATGTAATTATTATGTATATATGAGTATCCGTGATGCTGTAGCGTTGTAAAGAGTGTAATATGTTTTAAACTGTTGAAAAATGTTCAATAAAAATATTTTTAAAAAATAAATGCAACGTCAGACAAAAGGCATTCCCATTTTTAGAAAGGGGAAAAATATAATCTTCTGATATTTTACCACATTGTGATACAGTTGAGTGACTTCTTAAATAGAAAGGCATGGTACTTCTACTTTTCCTTCTTTGGAGCAATTATTGGCAGACTGACCAACAAGAACTCAGAAGTAATTTCCAGATGTTTGATTCATCCTGACTAGATAAGAATCTTTATTGCCTATTACAACATAGCCACTTAGAACGGTTAAGTGCTGTCTATCAAGGAGAAATTGCAATCCTTTTCTTTTATCCACTTAATTTAATTCTGCTGCTTCTTTCTCCCACCCATCCATGGTTTAAGAAACCCTTTTAGCTCTTAAGTTGGGGAACTGCTAACAGAAGGAGAGAATCAAGATCACATGAAGTATTAGTACCATTTTATAAAGCCTCAGTAAGACCACACTTAGAATACGGCATCCAGTTTTGATCACCATATTATTAAAAAGATGCAGAGACTCTGGAAAGTGAGCAGAAAAGAGCAACAAAGATGATTAGGGGCCTGGAGGCTAAAACATATGAAGAACGGTTGCAGAAATTGGGTTTGTCTAGTCTAGTTTGTCTCATTTAGGGATGCAGTGGCTCAGTGGCTAAGATGCTGAGCTTGTCAATCGGAAAGGTTGGCAGTTCGGCAGTTCGAATCCCTGGCACTGAGTAAGAGAGTGAGCTCCTGTTACTTGTCCCAGCTTCTGCCAACCTAGCAGTTCGAAAGCATATAAAAATACAAGCAGAAAAATAGGGACCACTTTGGTGGGTAAGTAACAGCGTTCTGTGCGCCTTTGGTGTTTAGTCATGCTGGCCACATGACCACAGAGATGTCTTCGGACAGTGCTGGCTCTTTGGCTTTGTAACAGAGGTGAGCACTGCCCCCTAGAGCGGGAAACAACTATCACATATGTGCGAGGGGGATCTTCACCTTACCTAGTCTAGTGAAAAGAAGGACTAGGGGTGACATGATCACAATGTTCCAATAATTGAGGAGCTACCGCAAAGAAGAGGGGATCAACCTATTTTCCAAAGCACCAGAAAGCAAGACAAGAAACAATCGATGGAAACTAATCAAGCATAGATGCAACCTAGAACTAGGGAGGAATTTCCTAACAGTAAGAACCATTAACCAGCGGAACGACTTCTCTTCAGAAGTTGTGAGTGCTGCATCACCAGAGGCTTTTAAAAAGACACTGGACAGCCACTTGTCTGAAATAATATAGGATTTCATGTTTGAGCTGGGGGGTTGGACTTGAAGACCACCAAGGTCCCTTCCAACTCTGTGATTCTGATTGTTGGTCTTTGGTAGAACCAACATCTCTGCCCTGAGAAGCTCTTAACATCTCCTAGCAAGGCTGCAGTGCACTTTTTAAAAAATCTGAAAGCTATGTTCAACCTCCACATCAGTGGTTATGTTCTACAGAGTGGGCAGAGCCAGGATCAAAAGTACCCAAGGCAAAATAGACCAGAGGAAGTGAGAAGAAGAAAATCAGCGTGCTTCCTTTGTTAAATTCAGTGTTAATGAATGCAACTGATGATGTGGCCTCTTTTTACTGGTTACACTCTAAATTCACATTTGTGAGGTTAGCATGGGGATAACTCTAGCAATAAGAAATCCTTGCAGCATGATGCTGAACTGAAAAATAAGTAATTTCCTGTTTATGTACCAATGGTGCTTTTTCAAGGGACAACTGGAGTTTCTGTTTTTTCTTTGAAGATCTTTCGCTTCTCATCCAAGAAGCTTCTTCAGCTCTGGCTGGATGGTGGAGAATGGAAGGATTTATATTCCTTGCAAACAGCTGGTCATTTGTGTTCTGTTAGAAAGTAGTTGAGGCCACCTGGAGATTTGTCTGTGTCCTCAGGGTCACCTGAGTAGCGCAAATGGGTGTGGAGCCTTCTTGGAACTATTGAAAATACTTTGTTGTAGACTGGATGCAACATCATCTATGAGACTGAGATATCTTGATGTCCCAATGGACCATCATTCAAGAATGAAATAGAGATGTGCTGCAGCTGCCCAAAAACCAGTGCAATCCTCGGCTGCATCGTCAGGGGGATAACATGAAGACCATGAGAAATAATAACACTGCTTTATACTGTATTAGTGAAGCCACACTTGGAATACTGCATCCCGTTCTGGTCACCGTGATACAAAAAAGATGTTGAGATCCTGGAGAGTGTGCAGGGAAGAGCCACAAAGATCACAACGGGTCTGGAGGCTAAATTTGTATGATGAACAGTTGAGGATCTAGGTATGCCTAGCCTAACGAAGAGAAGGATTGAGGGGGATTATGTAACTGCCTTCCAGTACTTGAGGAACTATCACATGGAACAGGGGATTGAGTTATTCTCCAAAGCACAAGATGGCAGGACAAGAAGCCATGTGTGGAAGCTTGTAAAAGAGAGAACCAAGCTAGAAGAAAGGAGAAATTTCCTGACGGTGAGAACAATTAACCAGTGGAACAACTTGCCTCCAGAAGTTGTGGGTAACCCATCAAAGGTTTTCAAAAAGAGACTGGACAACCATTTGACCGAAATGGCATAGGGTCTTCTGTCTTGGGCAGGAGTTTGACCAGAAGGCCTCCAAAGTATCTTCCAGCCCTATGATTCTATGTTCCAAATCTATTCTCCTGCAATATATCATCGGGCTCCAGCTACCAGCCCTGGATGACATCTTCACATCTCGCTGTTTAAGGAAGTTGCACAACATTCTCAGAGTCTCTTCCCATCCTGCTTACAATCTTTGTAAAGTGTTGCCTTCTGGCAGAAGATACAGAACAATTAAAACTCGGACCACACGTTTTCTGAATAGTTTTTATCCCAGAGCCATAATTGCACATAACAATGAACTTAAGGACAACCATCAGTGAGCTGTTGGACAGTATTACTTGGTCTGTTGTGTGGATGCTTGTGTGTTTTTAGGAGGCGGGGAATTTTGGTGGGTGGGGAGGTGTTTGGGGATTGTCATGTGTTTGTGCATGTTGGGTCTGGTCTCTGAGTGTTAAGTGAATTTTGTTGTATATATACTGTGTATATACGTACAATGACAATAAAAAATTCAATTCAATTTAATATAGTTGCAATATTATAAGTGTTGGAAGTAAGAAACCCTTTAAATGCAAACATTAGTATTGTATGCCATCCTGCATATTGTTTCCCATTTCAAAAATGCTTTCTTTCACTGCAACTTACCCCTTGACACCCTGTAGATTGCTTTGATCATAATATAGCTAGGCTTCTGATGAATAGAAAAGATCAAAATACACTTGAATGCTTTTCAGTCATCCATTTAATTTAGCACCAGTCACCTATGGTGAAGCTAATTGTACAGAAAATCCAGAAGACTGGCAAAATATTACTCATGACAAAATGCACCCAAAGGGGTTCCTATGAAAAAGTACTTCTTAGCATGATGAGTAAATTCCAACCACTCCATGACATCTTATATTCTGAGTTTACTACAGAAATAGATAGCAGGGATGGGCCAGCAGTTTCATGATTGAGTCTTTGTTTTGCATGTAAAACAGCCCAGAGTTCAATTAGATGCAACTCTACACAAATTATTCCCAGAAAGAAGGTGAAATGGAAGGTCTTTGGGGGACCAAGGACAGGAGAAAACACTGGAGTAAATCAACATGAAGTAATTTCTATGGCATGAAATAGTTTCTTACATGCTTGGCATTTTAAATCAACCAAATTTAATTCTAATATCAGAATAATACACTCATTTATTATGGGTTGTATTATAGGCAGCCCATGGAGCCTTATATAAGGGTTAGGGTCGGTACATTGCTCCCGGGGGTCCCTTCTCTGCAAATGTCAAGAAAAGAAGGACACCACAGGTAACACGATAGTAGCGTTCCAATATTTGAGGGGCTACCATAAAAAAGAGGGGGGACAAGCTATTTACCGAAGCACCAAAAGGTAGGACAAGAAGCCATGGATGGAAGCTTTCAAGAAGAGATTGGACAGCTATTTGCTCAGGAAAGTATAGAGTCTCCTCTATACTGAGTAGGGAGCTGGAGTAGGGATTCTATTCTGATATTCCACTCTATAGATTAAATAATGGATCACTGATAGACAAATCATAGATATGTCCATTTGTCTGGGAATGTTTTGACCACTGGTACCAGGAATCCTTCCCTTCAGAATTTTAGGAAAGGAAAGGAAAAGACAACAGAAGAGTGATACATAGATCTTTTAATTTCTTTTTTTTAAAAAAAAAGATTTTTAAAAAGCCAAGAGAAAGAAAAGTTCTTTCTGCCTCTTTCTTCCCCTCTAAAAGTAAGAATAAAGGCCAACAATAATAATATTGTAAGCCCAGTCACACATACCAGAAATTCCATATCTTCTTTGGCCTACACTAATTTGACTGTTCCAGGGACAGGGAATTATTGTGGAAATGTTTCATTCCTGCAATAATTGGCTTTGCCTCTAACATTCAGGTGTAAAAAGTCATAAGTCCCTTTTTTCAGTGACATTGTAACTTCAATTGGTTGATTATTGAACGGTACAGTAGTAAGTGGGCGACTACCTGTATAATGCAACACAGTTACAATTCAACTTCAGTGTTTACAATAAAACAACATAGGGTTGGTGTGGCAATCTGATAGCTTTATTGTGGTGTACTTCACTCCAAACCCCTGAGTTTGGCTGGATTGGTGGCTTGCGTTTATCCAAGCAGCAGTCAATTTGTCTGTTCTATTTATTGCGGTATTATGAGAGTATTTATATTATACATAAATTGCCTGGAGCCTAAATGGATTTTAAACATCCCATCAACAAACAAGGAAACGAAAAACCTAGTCACCATAACCAATAGGTATGTTTTAGTTTTATCTGGGTTTCCTCCAGGAACAGGCAGGTAAAATTAAATCTATATCTTGCAAAAACCCTATCCGTGCTTGTTGATAAAGAGATGTCTTGCTCCCGGGGGTCCCTGGGTTCTTTTTCCCACCCCCATTTCTTGATTTTTGTCCCACTCTTTTATTCCCCCCCCTCAAAAAAAATAAGAAGTCACCTGCAGCTTCCCCCTCGGAAGCAATTTCCCGAAATTGTAAGGAAACCCCCCAAAAAGCAGATCATCTTCTTTAAGCCAATTAAAAGCGCCTTCAAGGGAAACATCACCCCACTGGCTCAGCCCATGTATTTATTACCTGTTGCTAAATCACTTCCCACCAGATGGATGCAACCACAGGTGACGGCCATGGAACATGTAGTCGCAATGGGACGCCCACAGTTCAGCAACAAAACACATGCTGTATCTTAAGTGTCTGGAGGTTTTTGGCACCACAGGGGAGTGGAAAGCAATTTTAGACTCCTCACCAAAACATTCCATGTTTGATCCCTAACAAAACAGTTAGCATCAACATTTCCTCCCTGACATCCCCCTGAGGAAGAGAAAGAATAAGCGACAGGGGATTTCTCTGGGGCAACAGAGTCTAAATTGAGGCACAGGAGTGTTGCTTCGCTCCACGGCTGATTCCACCTACCCCCCGTTACGGGGCGATTAACCCCTTGGGTTCATCTGACTTGGCAGCCAGCCAGCTCTGGAGAGCTGTGTGTCACAGAACGTGACTCCAGCTCAAAATTGCTGCCAACGCAGAAGGGAACAGCTTTTTGCACTGTGCCAATCTCTTGCTAAGAGCTTGATCAGAACCCATGGGAATGTCACCTCATGTTGACCGATAATGGGAACCCCAAATCCAACTTCCCCTCGAGGAGGTGAATTTGAAAATCACGCAGGTTAAGGATGGGGCAGGGGGAGTGGGAGAAGCCAAGAGTGCTAATATTTGAAGAGCAATGGTATCAGAGGTGGAGGGAAGACCCAGGGTGGGATACAAAATAAACACAGTCACAAAAAACAGGTGAAGCCCCTTTTATTCCTTCACTTTGCTTCCAAGTTCCAAATATCCTTGGCTGGAGACAAAAAAACTCCCATACAAGCAGTTACAAGAAGGAGGAAAAGCCGTTTAAATTATAAAGAGTTTAAAAACAACACAAACCAGGCAAGAAAAGGGCTTGAAGATGTCCACACATATCAGAACACACACTGGGATGGATGCCAAACTTAGAGAAGAACAATAAACTAGAGATATTTCCATGTTTTATTTCCAGCACGGGCCCGTACGCATGTCCGTCCTCTTATCCAGTTGTCACAGCTGCAGCCCATGAAGAGGGTCAAGGCCCTCTCCTCCCCCATAGACCACATCTCTCCCAAATCCTCTCCTCCCTGCGTGCCATAGGATGGAGAGGGGATGGGCCTGGGTCCTCCTCTGACTGCCCAGCCAGCCTCTGCCCTTCCCCAGCCTCCTCCACAACCTCCGGAGCCACACTTCCACTCCCTGTTGGCTGTTTCTCCTCTCTCGCAGAGTCAGTCTCCACCAGGGGCATAACAGGTGGTATTCAGTAGGTTCTGACCAATTTTTGGAGAACTGGTAGCAGAAATGCTGAATCGTCCAGAGAACCAGCAATGCACAGGAAAACGAAGCTGGAAAGCAGGTTAGTGGGTTGGGCGGGAATGGGATTTTGCAGTAATCTTCCCCCAGGAGTGGGGAGGGAATGGGGATTTTACAATATCCTTCCCCTGCCATGCCCACCACGCCATTATCACAATGCCACACCACGCTCACCAAGCCATGTCCACAGAACCGGTAGTAAAAAAATGTGAAACCCACCACTGAATGGTGCCCTTTCTTTTCAAGAAGGCAACTTTGCAACATTATACTTACAACCATTTAGCGATGGTTTGAAGTTACAACAGACCTGAAAAAAGTGACTTAGCAATAGCGAATGGATTTATATACCGCTTCATGGTATATTACAACCCTCTCTAAGCAGTTTACAGAGTCAACCTATTGCCCCCAACAATCGGGGTCTTCATTTTACTAACCTTGGAAGGATGGAAGGATGAGTCAACCTCATGAACATATTTCACAGTTATGGACATATTTTACACTTATGACCATCACAACATCCCCATGTGACTTACATTTGGATGACCTAGGAACGTATTGACACCTACAATCATTGCAGCATCCCTATGGTCACATGATCAAAATTCAGACATTTGGTAACTGACTCACATTTATGACGGTTGCAGTGTCCCGGGATCATGTGATCCCCTTTTGCAACCTTCTGACAAGTAAAGTCAATGAGGAAACCAGGTTCCCTTCACAACCATGTCATTAACTTAACAACTGTAATGATTCGCTTAACAACTGTGGCAAGAAAGGTCATAAAACGGAGCAAAATTCACTCAACCAATGTCTCCTCTAGCAACAGAAATGTGGGGCTCCATTGTGGTTGTATGTCAAGGACTACCTGTATCTGTTGTGGTCCACCAGTGGCCTGCAGAGCTGGCGGCAGAGTCGGACAGTGGGGAGGAACATGGGCCAGGGCTCGGATGAGGACTCTGCATCCGACACAGAGATGGGGCCGGGGCCATCTGAGAGTTATGTGCTGACTCCGGAGCCTCCAGCATCTGACATCAGTGAGGCAGAGGAACAGGGGGAGCCTGTTCCCAGTGCACGCTTGCACAGAGTTACCAGAAGGCAAGAACAGTTAAGACAAAAGGGGCGACTCGGGAGTAGGGCTTGGAGATGATTGGCTCCTCCCATGAGACCTAAAGGAGGAACAAAGGGACATGAGCCTTTGCAGGAAGCAACTTCGTTCGCTCTGGTTGGTTTAAACTCTGAAACTCCGTGTTCACTTTATGCTCCATTTGGGCTTGTACAGCTAATGGGCAATTTAGTCGTTGGCAGCATTTCAAGGGAGATAAAGGTGGGTGCTTATTGGCCTTATCCCGAAAGACTGTGGCAGACTTCTGCTGGGCTATTCATAAACAGTTTGGGACTCATTACAGGCTGTAAATGCATATAATTCATAGCCATTGAAATAAAAAGAGGGTTTTTTGGGACTAAGCATGTGATTGTTACTGTCTCAGGAAGCCTTGGTCAGAACAGTATCTCTGGTGGTAGCGAAACACACAGCTATTGTGAACGAGTAACCAGGTTCTCCCACAGGGCCCCCAAAGATCAAAACATTTAGTCTCTACCCCAATGGAAGCATCAGTGTTTGATCACACACAGAGATCCTGCTGTGCCCGGCCCAAAACCCCAAATAAATAAACAAGCAAAGCACAATCCTTGCTTTAAAAAAGGAGTTGACAACCCTCCAGTCAATGAAGAAGACCCGGCTTCCCGAGTCCGTAATTTGATTTGTGCTAATGTTATTATTTGAACGGAGTTGTAGCCTATTCCAATCTCTGCCCTATGTTGCAGTTCCTTTCCAAAGGCAGGCATCTTTATGCAGAAAACAAACTTATTGTAACAGTTCTCCCTCTTTCACTCTAAACCCCCCTGCAACAAACATCACACTCTTAATTAAAAGTGAAGAACTTAATGCATCTCCAATGTTTCTAGTGCCACCACTAATTCCACTCAATTAGGACAATAGACTTCACTCTATTACTGAACTCTTAATTGCTGGGAAGTTATCCGGCTCCATAATTGCTCGGTGCTAAGAAAGATTGTGCTAACAAATATCAAGTGCCGTTGCTCTTGACTCAACTCTTCCTTTTCTTCTTTCCCAGGGACAATTATTATTATTATTATTATTATTATTATTATTATTATTATTATTAT
>NW_020769348.1:1070017-1103868 GCF_900518735.1 Pseudonaja textilis
ATCTATCTATCTATCTATCTATCTATCTATCTATCTATCTATCTATCTCTTCCATCCAAGTCTGTCTGTCTGTCTTCCATCAAACTCTGTCTCATCCATCCATCATCTATCTTCCCTCCCTCCCACCCTCCCTCCCATTGCCCATGTGAGAATGAAATGGAGACCACACACAGCTGATAAGGGTGCTCTCTGCGGTGCCTACCTTTGGAAGTGAAAATGAAACACAGGAAAAACCATTAAGCCAGGTTATTTGTGAGGTTGCAACAAGTTGCTCTGCACAGATATAAGGAGGTGCTGACATCCGAAGCAGGAGAGACAAACGTGGAGTTAACCTCTACCAGATTGCATTGCATCTCCTGAGCCAAGGCAGGAGAAACAAGCAGCCTGCCTGACAACTGGAAACACCCCCTACAAATGCCATGGTGAGTCTGGACACATCAGGTGCCAGAGAAGGAACATTGGCCTGTCCAACAAGCTTCGTGCTGCGTGCTTTTGGGTTATTTGAAACCCATCGTTTCTCCTACTAGGCTTACCACAAGCGGGATCACTCATTAGCTTGCCTTTGCCAGTGGCAATAGGCAAGAGGTTGGGAGTGAAGGACCAAGGGTAGAAAGACAACCCCCCTCCCCCGAACCTCCTTTGGTTTCATGCTAATTATTGGCAGAGACTGGCTGGAGAGCAAAAGTGGTCATATAGTCCCTTTGGTGTCTGCTTGTTAGTGGCTGGATAAGCTGAGTGAACATTGGCATGAAGTAGGCTGCCTTTTGATTTCTTGGAGTAAGTTAAAAAAAAAAAGGAAAAGAAGGAAAAGAAAGGAAGGACACAAACATACATATAGATTTAATTAAAACCACAGTAAGCAGATGGGCAAGACAAAAAGACGGGCAGCCAGAGACTACCCTTCTGTCTAGATCGGGGCATGTTAATGAAGCATTAGGGAAACCAAGGAGGACAATTGCAGAGGAAAAAAATGAGATAAAACCAGTTGGCTGTAGGAGATGATCAGGCTGAGCCTGAGGGTAGAATCAAACAGGCCATCAGTCTTGAGTCCCTTCGCACATAAAAGAGATCTAAGTGCAGCCCACCTTGAATTCCATTGGCTCTTATTTACCCCCTATCCGCTTTGACTGTTAGTCGTTCAGATTCTTGTAGAAAGCTTAAGCTTGCAATAAGCCTTTATATTCATTTGAACTGCCTTGGCTTACTGAGTTTCTCAAGCTTGACATTAGCAAGCTTTTCTGCTTTGGTTACACCTATGGTGGAGTCCTGCAATGTACTTAAGGTGGAGTTTCCTTCAAAGCATGTTTAGGAAGTGCGGAAAAAGGGAGATAAAATACTTGTCAGAACTGTTAGGTCATATTTCATCTTTTTTTAAAAAAAACGGTTGCGTTGTCTTTTGGCTTATTTCTGAGACAGGTTTATGGTGCTGGTGTTGTTCTGCAAAGCTCTGAATAATTAAGAATCTGGGTATTAGAAATTGTGTAGACCTACATGATCCATTGATCCTTCAAAAACAGCTGTCAAACTGTTGAAAATCTAGAGAACAGGATTTTTTTTTTAATGGTCCAGCAATTTCTTATCTGTCATGAGATAACATGGTCCCCAAAATAATTTCTTCTTTGCTAGAAATGTTTAAACTATAGGTCTTCTGAGATGTTCCAGTGGATCCTGAACCAACCAGAAAGTTGGATTACATAACTTACAATGCTTAACTTCAGAACAGTCTTACAGTACACGCCATGCTGCTTCAATTTTTATTCCTTCTGGTTTTTAACATTCTCAAATTGCGGGGGAATTTCTCTTAAATTTCTCTAGGGGTGTTTCTGACTTTCTTATGGAAGGTGGCAGAGTGCCGCCCTTGGTGAAAATACCGTTTTGTGTTATGTTTCGTTCTGTAGCCTCCCAGGATGTTTACATTTTTCGTTACACAAAGTGTCATGGGAAAAGCCCCTCCTAATGCCTTCCACCTGAGATTGAATTGAATCACAAGGAGCCACTGAGGCTATAGTAGTGATGAAGAAAGATATTTATACATGCACACTTTGGCTACTTTGCAAGAGTAAGTCTGCAAGCACGTCACGTGCCTCCCACAAGAATTTCCTCAAAATCCTATTCCTTTAAAAAGTAATGTCAAAAGTCATCCTCCTTCATCAGCATGAATGAGAGCAGGTAGCAAAAAATGTAGGAAAATGTTTCTTAAGGATATCAATTTGCAGACTTGGAAGCCTGGAGAAAGAAGATTAAAGAGGGTCATGATGTCAACCTTCAAATATCTGAAGAGTTGCCACAGAGAAGATACAAGTACACCATTGTTTTGTTGGCCACAAAGGAGATTTGGGATAAAAACTTTCTAATAGTATGAGCAATTCTGGGGAGACTGGTTGTCTTGGGAGCTCACAGGCTATTCTTTAAGGAAGACAGAGAAAGAGAGAGACAGAGGGGAAAAAAACTTTAATTGGTCCCTGGATCACCATCCGCCAGGAGTGCTATATGCAAATCTCCCCAAATCCAATTTGAATTTGTGATCTAATTTGAAGAGTTGTGTTGATTTTGACATTTAGTTCTAAGGGTTGCCTCAAATTGATTCAGAGCATTGATTCAAGCCATCAGACCAAATCAATCTGGTTTCAAGAATCAGTTCAGTGTGTTAAAAGTGTACATGTAGAAAAAAATTCACAGAATCTGTGTAGTTGCTTACAGAGTCAAAGAATACGCAAACATTGAATATGGCAGGTCTGGTACTTTGGACACACTTCCAATGGATACACTGCCTCCCCCCACAATCCCACTTTTTATAAAATTGGTAATAAGGCCTCCAAACGTCAATGACCTACTATGTTTCACATAAAATAAAACCTGGTCTTATTTTCATTTGACTGCCAAGAAAACGGCTAGGGTTTTTTGGGCGGTGTGTGTGTGGGGGGGGTACAATTACCGATTCAATTCGCCACAGTGGCATCAACAGCCCCACCCAAAAGGAGCCTATTTCTTTTGTGGCTGCTTGCTGCTGCTCGCACATGTTGCCCCAACCTCCATTTTGCTGTCAGAGGCCTTCCGGAAAGACCTCTGATCCTGAGCTCATTTCTTGGTTGAAGAGAGCTTTCCAGAAGGCCTCTGACAGCAAAATGGAGGTTGGGGCAACATGTGCGAGATGGTGAAACGGAGACTGAGGGTGACACACACAAGTGGCAGCAAGCGGCTGCAGAATAATTGGGGAGGCAAAGTGTTGGGGTGTGCGAGGCCTGGTAAGTAGGGGAGCTCCACCCGCATCCCCACCTTAGCTTAATTTTTACCCGTGAGTCTCGTCCCACCCATAGCAACCTGGGGTGGGCAGGATCTTAATTAGGGCTTAATTTGGGGGGTAGGGCTTGTATTGGGTGCACAAATTAAGCCAGGGCTTGCTTTCGGGGTATGTCATATTTTCGGGAAAACATGGTATTAGGTCTACAGTTAGCCAAGAAAAAGGTTATGATTGTTGTTTGAATATCAGTGAGCTCCTCTAAGCAGCTGCCCAAGTACTTTAAAATGATAATGATTCACTTTTAAAAAAGAAGAGAAGGCTATAATTATCTGGCCTGCGGGTCTTGAGTTTGACACCCCTGTTCTAGTGCAAGAACCTTTAAACCATTGTTTCTCAATTACATCAACTTTGAGAGGTGGGCTTCAACTCCCAGAATTCCTCAACCAGCTTAGAAATTCTGGGAGCTGAAGTCCACACATTTCAAAGTTGGTGAGGTTGTGAAACACTGCTTGAAACTGCAGAAAGATGGAAAAGGCTCTGAAACATCCACAATTGAGGAATGGTTGGTGATTTTGTAGAGATAGCCAAAATGAGTTCTCCGATTAGTGAAAAAAACAATAACTACATTTGTCAGTCACTGGAATCTCCTTATGAATTTTTGGCTGAAAAACAGGGAAAAATGAACTTGTGATTTATAGGATGAATGATTAGAAAGCGTAGAGTATGATCCAGTCTGGGTCAATCACCAGGACCAGAGGTTTGGTCTTCTGCGCTTTTGGACTTCTGCTGGAGCTCATCTTCAGGGAACTTCTCTCTATTGGAATGTGTACTGCTCAGGAAAATAAATCTATCTCAGCATCTACTTGTGTCGTACTACCGCAGCACCATTGAGAGTGTCCTGACATACGGCATTCTTGTATGGTATGGGAGCAGCTCTGTAGCGGACAAAAAAGCTCTACAGAGAATCATTAAAACTGCCCAGAATATATCATCGGGCTCCAGCTATCAGCCCTGGATGACATCTTCGCACCTAGCTGTTTGAGGAAGTTGCACAACATTCTCAGAGACTCTTCCCATCCTGCTTACAATCTTTGTAAAGTGTTGCCTTCTGGCAGAAGATATAGAACAATTAAAACTCGGACCACACATTTTCTGAATAGTTTTTATCCCGGAGCTATAACTGCACTTAACAATGAACTTAAGGACCACCATCCGTGAGCTGTTAGACAGTATTACTTGGTCTGTTGTGTGGATGCTTGTGTGTTTTTAAGGGGCGGGAAATTTTGGCAGGTGGGGGTGTGTTTGGGGATTGTCGTGTGTGTGTGTGTGTGTATGTGTGTGTGTGTGTTGGGTCTGGTCCCTGGGTGTTACGTGAATTTCATTGTATGTGTATACTGTGTATATACGTACAATGACAATAAAATATTATTATTGTTACTGGTAGAGTATAAGCAGCCATCTTATAATGAATGACTCTGGATGGCAAATAAATTCAATAAATAAATAAATAAAAAGAAGGAAGGAAGCCATAATGTAACTTTAGAGAGGGAGGATAAAATAGAAATGCCTTTGAGGTGGCTATAAATAAAGATTGGAAGTCATTTGTTCATGTCTTGTTTTCAAGAAGCAAGGACAGAAACTAATCAAGGAGAGAAACAACCAATATAGAATTAAGGAGAAATTTCCTGACAGTGAGAACAATTAACAAGTGGAACCATCACTGGAGATTTTCAAGAAGAGATCGGACAGCCATTTGTCTGAAATGGTATACAGTCTCCTGCTTGAGTGGGGGATTGGACTAGATGATATCCAAGGTCCCCTTCCCATTCCATTTTTCTGTTAATGTTATTTTTCTTTCTCTCGTGGACTTTTCTTCTTTCCTTCTTTGTCTTTTTTCTTTCATTTCTTTTCTGTTTATCACTGTACTTTCTTTCATTTTTCTTGAAATTTGCATTGTCTTTGTCTTATAAAAAACATCTTTAATAAAAATCAACAAGCACTACTTAAAACTGCAGCATGTCCTTTTTCTATTAGTCTATCGGTGGATGTCCCAAACAAATAGAAAAGGAGGCAACAGAGAGAATTCACGCAGAAGGAAAACATGATTCTTTAAAAGACGTGACCACCGAATGGAACACAAATGGTGATCGCTTTCCCAACATGGGTGGATGATCAAAAAAAAAAAAAAATTAGGGTAAGCCACCAACTGGGGATTGTGAAAAGTGTGGTCAAGATGCCAAGATCATAAACAAAGCAAAAGAAAGGCTTGAAATCTGGAAAGAGATTTCTTCAGTTGGCTTCATTTGTGGCTGGTTAATGCACCGGAGTCAAACTGCTTAAGGCTGAATTGCAGAAAAGTCTTTAGCTGGCTACAGGAAACGTTTGGAAGCTCTAACTTCTGCCAAAGGAGGCTTACCAAGTATTGACTGGAATCGCATTCAAACTTCTGAATCTGCTTCTTCACTATTTTCTTATTTTAAATCTATAAACAGCCACACATAAATAGCAAGAATGCATTCCAATTTGCAGGAAGACGCCATGTTTATCTTTGCATCAGTAGAGCTTGTGCCAGCTTCTGTTCGTTTAGGGATTCGTTGAAACACACAGTTTGATCCGGAGTGCCTAAAGTTTTGCATAGTTTCACCCAACTTTGAATCAATGGGCATTGGTAAATTGTAATTCTCTTTCTCCCCAGCCAGACTGGCTACTGATTGCAAGAGTGACTTCAAGAACTTTTGGAGAAGCCAAGTGAATAAGTTGTGATCTAAGAGATCGGTTAACAAATGGTTCAACCCTTAGCTACCCCATTAGTCACATATGTGAGATAGAGAGCTACATAAATCTAAAGGATTGTTAAATTTATTTCAACAAGACATATGTAGAAGATGACCAGGCTGAACCTGAGGGAGGGGTCAATTGTATCATCGGTCTTGAGTCCTTTCAGGCCCACAAAAGATTTAAGCCCAACCCACTTTGAATTCCACTGATTTGTGCTGTCCCACTCACTCACTCACTCACTCACTCACTCACACACACACGTAATGGTAGGGTATAGGTTTATTAATATTTCCAGCAATTCCCTTCACTAAAAATCCAGAACTGTCCCAATTAAGTCCAGCCAAATCAAACCAATACTAGTCCACAGAGCAATGGCCAGTGAGTCTACAAGGCACTTGAAAGTTTCCCCAAATGGATAAATCCACTAGGCAAAATTAAATCCACAATACAGAAAAGTCCACAGGTTACAAGGCATGATCCAAAGTCAAGGCACAGGATCAATCCAAGCTAAGGCTGCAATCACAAGAACCAGGGAACACACAGTTAGGAATTGAACATGTTGTTTCCAGCATCATCTCTGTCTGTCTGCTGTGCTAAATCGCCAGCTTTTGGTGCAGCCCATCAAGAGGGACAAGCTCATGAGCAATTAGGCTGAACTTCACTGCTCCTGCCTTTTCTCTGCCCTATGTGTTCTCTGATCAGAAGGCAGTTCCTCCTCCTCCTCCTCCTAACAGGCCATAGCTGCATGCTTTCCTGACCTGAAACCTTAGGGCTGTCCTGCTTCAGCCAAATCCCTCTCAGACAGCTGCTTGGAGCCATTAACTAACTACACTCCCGATGTGCATAGACTGGTTCATCCTCCTCCTCCAAGCTGACATCTGGAGAGGTATCTGAGGAAGCATCTGGAGGAGTCATCACATGATCCTTATCTACTGTCAATTTGCTTTGTCCGTTAGAGTAGTTCAGATTCTCGTCCAGAGTGTTAGCAGCAGAGCTGGTATTCAGCAGGTTTTGACCAGTTCTGGAGAACCGGTAGCGGAAATTTTGAGTAGTTTGGAGAACGGGCAAATACCACCTCTGACTGGCCCAACCCCCATCTATTCTCTGCCTCCCGAGTCCCAGCTGATCGACTGGGTCTTCTTTTGTTGCCCTGCACAGGAGAACAGAGCTGGAAAACAGGTTAGTGGGGTGAGGAGGGAAATAGGGATTTTGCAGTAACCTTCCCCCAGGAGTGGGGAGGAAATGGGGATTTTACAGTATCCTTCCCCTGCCACGCCCACCAAACCACACCCACCAAGCCACACCATGCCCACCAAGCCACACCCACAGAACCGGTAGTAAAAAAAAAAAAATTGAATCCTACCACTGTGTACAACTCTTTGGATTTAAACCCCAAAAGTTTTTTAGAGTATGTGGGAGCCTGAGGAAACGATTTATCTGCAGCATCTTAAAGTCCCTTCTTCAGACTCATCATGTGGCACACACCATGAGTGCCTGAGATTTGAGATGGTTATTTTAGTCCTTTGGAAAAAAAAAAATCCAAGTTCCCTAAATTGAGCAAACTTTGGATTCTGGCCCCAGCTGCTTCTGGAATCGGATTCTTAACTGAGCTTCCTCACAGCAACGGATGGAAAGCGGGTTCCCCAATTTAAAGAGCATGTTAAGTCCTTGCACAGTGAAGAAAGATCATGGAAGCAGGAACTAGGGAGATTTCAGAGATTTAATGTTAGTCTTGAGGGCACTGCAGACTCATGAGAACTAGAAGAGGGATTGTCAACTTTAATTCGAAGTGAGTTTATTATGGCAAAATATCTTTGAATGCCTTGAAAGGTTTCTTCACAGGGTTCCTGCCACCTGGGCTGAGATTATATTTGTGAGATACGTTGTCAACTGATTCACCACTGTCCCTTCCCTTCCTTTCCTTCTGACAAGTTTTTTTTTTAGCGGGTGTAGTCATAATTCTGATATTGGTATTATAATGATAATTAATTACAGGACTATAACCAGGGGTGGGATTCTACCAGTTATTAAATTTACATCTTGTTCAAATCAGTAGTTGAACTGACTGTCTGTCCCCGTCCACCCTGCTCCTCCCCTCCCAGGAGTTTCAAGCGGCTGATTTTGGATGCAGGGTCCGCTCCGAGGCTCTGGGAGGGTGAAAAACAGGCCAAATCGGAAGCTCCGGAAGTCCAGAAATGTTTCCAACTTCCAGAGGCCCTCAGGAGCCCAGAGGAGGCCATTTTCACCCTCCCAGGGGGCCAAGGGAAGCCTCCAGACTCTGGGGAAGGCAAAAGATGGCCAAACCGGAAGTTCCCGAAGTCTAGAAACAGGCCTGTTTCCGGCTTCCGGTGGGTGTCCGGAGCCCGGGAGAGTCCATTTTCACCCTCCCAGAGGCCTGAGGGAAGCTTCCAGACCCTGGGGAAAACAGCCATCCCAGAAGTTCTGATAGGTCACGCCCACCCAGCAACCAGTTCGCTGCCTGGTTGCTGGGATTTTTGAATCCCACCCGCGACTGTAACTTCAATTTATCAGATATTGGATATTAGTGGAGAATAGTTATCCAAACAGGCTGAAAGCTTGAAGGCAAGATTGGTATTTATCTTTCATTGGAAACCTGAGATGTATTACTTGGATTAATTTAGGCCATGTGTATCCTTAAACTTATGACTCTGGAACTGCAAAGAATTGCCTGGTTTGAAAACCTTTGTTGGGAATCTATTAATTATGGTCTCATCTCCTAAGCTAAATTGAATTAGGAAATATCCATGGTTTAATTATAGGGAAATTGTAAATAAATGGCTGTGTTCCTCGTGTTTTCTTCGCCTCTGATTTCAAGCTTTTAGTTTTAAAATAGCCAATTGTTATGTTCTCTGGGTTTGGCACTGAGTTCATGCATCCTGAAGAACTAATAAATCATGATCGTAAAATTGAAAAGAGGATCTTTGAACAAAGAAGGACATTTAGCTGGAATTAGGTTAATTTGGACCATGCTTCTAGTCAAATCTTATATGACTAAATGGTTATATAGGTAATCCTCGACTTACAACTATTGGGTTTAGGGATTGTTGGAGGTTACAATGGCACCGAAAAAATGACAACTTAGAACTGGCTCGCACACTTCCAACTGTCGCAGCAACCCTCCCCATAGTCATGAGATCAAAATCCAGGTGCCGGGCAACTGGCATGTATTTACAATGTTTGCAATACCCTCAGGATCATGTAACCTTCTCAGCGGGCTTCCAACAAACAAAGTTAATGGGATAAGCCAGATTTGTTTTGATGACTTCATGATTCACTTAACCACTGCAGTTTTTTTGCTTAATAAAGGTAAAAAGGTAAAGGTTCCCCTCAAACATACATGATAGTCATTTCCGGCTCTAGGGGGTGGTGCTCATCTCCGCTACAAAGCGAAGAGCCAGCTCAATCCGAAGACGTCTCCGTGGTCATGTGGCCGGTATGACTAAATGCCAAAGTCACACCGAATGCTGTGACCTTTCCATCAAAGTGGTCCCTATTTTTCTACTTGCATTTTTACATGCTTTTGAACTGCTAGGTTGGCAGAAGCTGGAACAAGTAATGGGAGCTCACTCTGTTATGTGGCGCTAAGGATTCAAACTGCTGAACTGCTGACCTTTCTGATTGACAAGCTCAATGTCTTAGCCACTGAGCCACCGTATCCTCACGTTGTGCTTAATAGAGATGGCAAAAAGGGTCATAACATTGTGTGCAACTGACTTAAAAGTGCCTTTTTGGTGCCGCGATGGTTAGAGTGAAGTATTGCAGGCTACTTCTGCTGACAGCCGGCTGACAATAGTTCGACAGTTTGAATCTCACCAGGCTCAAGGTCACCAGCCTTCCATCCTTCCAAGGTCAGTATAATGAGGACCCAGATTGTTGGGGACAATAGGCTGACTCTCTAAACTGCTTTGAGAGGGCTGTGAAGCGCTATATAAATTTAAGTGCTATTGCTATTGCTCTCTTAGCAATGGAAATTCTGCCTTCAGTTATGGTTGAAAGTCAAGGACTCATTCATTTAGAAGATAGTGACTTATGATCCCATTTCACACTTGTGAGCATCCCCTATGGTCCACATGATCAAAATTCAGACGCTAGGCAACTGGCATGTACTTATGACGGTCTCGGGGTATTGTAATCACCTTTTGTGACCTTCTCACAAGCAAAGTCAACAGGGAAGCCAGATTGACTTAACAAACGTGTTATTAACTTAACTGCGATGAACACTTAGCAAATGTGGCAAAAAAGGTCATAAAGTGGGAGCAAAACTCACTTAACAACTGTCTTGCTTGGCAACAGAAATTTTGGGCTCAATTATAGTCATAAGATGAGGACTACCTGTATTTTGGTTTTACTAAAGGCTCTAAAGTCTGGTATGTCTGATGAGTTTTATTTGAGAATAGCCCCACTGAAGTTCTATTAGAGTTTAACTTTTATGAATGAAGGCAGATATAACAGTTTAACTTTTATTCATAGACAGTGATTCCAACAATAACTATTCTTGCTATTAATAAGAAAAGCTGGAAGTGGCACAAGTGCAACTGTGGTTGGTAGCAAGTGCAACTATGGTCTATACCAGGAGTATCAACGTGGATTTCTTCAAGGGCCAGATCAATATTTGTAGTTCTACTTTGTGGGCCGGCCAGGGGTGGGAGATGGGATCGATGCCTCCTGCAGCACCCTGCTGGCCAAAACTGGGTGCGGGGCTGTGTCCCATTTTTGGACGGTGTCCTGTAGCACTCTGCCGGCCAAAATGCAGTGTGGGGCCCCCGCATGTGGGGCCCACACATCCCATTTTTAGCCTGGATGGTCTCCTGCAGCATTCTGCCAGGCAAAACAGGGTGCGGTGGGGCTGTGTGTGACTGCCTCTGCACCCCACTTTGGCTGCCAGAGGCACCATGAGCTAGTCCTATTTCCAGGCCAGCCCTACGGGCCAGATTTAAGTACCCCATGGGCCACATCTGGCCTGTGAGCCTTCAGTTTGACATCCCTGTTCTATACCTTCTACATCTTATTAAAAAAAAGTGTTACACGAAAGCCTCAGTTGGCCAGAGTCATAATGAGTGATGGAGATCAATATTTATGGGCCCATCTGGTGATGACTGTGACATATGGAAAAGTGCAAAATGTGAGTGGAGTAAAGTAATAATTTTTAAAAATGAAATGAAGGAAACAGAAATAGACATGTTCTGTGCTTATAAAATTCATTAATTAAAGGAAAAATGTAATAAAACTCAACTAATGTGGTCTGTTCTTGTGGCTTGGAATTGTTGAAATGCACGCAGGAAGAGGAATTGTAGAGTTACTAATAATTGGAAGAACTACAGCATATGTAGGAAATAATGAACTGGGACATCTACAATGCTGTTGGTGAATATGGGGATCATAGAATCAGGGATGGCATTGTGGAGGTCTTTTAATCCAACCCACTGCCCAAGGCAGAAGTCCTCAAGCCATCTTGGAGAAACGGTTACCCAATCTTTTCTTGAAAACTTCCATTAATGGAGCACCCACAATTTTGGGACACAAGCTGTTCCACCAAATCTCTATGGAGATTCTCGGTCATCCAGGTCACGGTTTTCCCAAAGGTGTTTTTTCAAAAGGCAGCTGGACTTTCTGTTTTTTCTTGGAAGATGTTTCGCTTCCAATACAAGAAGCTTCTTGGATTGCTAGTTTGAAAGAAAGGTCAAAGAGTCCATCTATGTCAAAACTGAACAGCCCCTGTTGAGAGGGGGATACAACGTCATCTAGCTCCAGTCTACAATACAGTCCTTTCAGCAGTTCCAAGAAGGCTCCACACCCATTTGCTCCACTCAGAACAACTTGCCTGCAGAAGTTGTGGGAGCTCCAACACTGGAGATTTTTAAGAAGGAATTGAACAACTATTTGAAATGGCATATAGCAGTGGTGGCTAAACTTTTGGGGCTCCTGTGCCAAAAACTACACACGCACCAGCGCGCACATACTCATGTGCCAGCACCCAGAATGCAATGCTGCCCCCTACCCCCTGCACATGCATGCACAATCCCCCCTCCCCGCCACCCCCTTACCTACACTGCGCCTCACAGCTGATTTTTTGGCTGGTTTGAGGCCCTTTTAGGCTTCCCAGAGGCTTGGAAAAAGCCTCTGCAAGGCTTTTCAGGCCAAATTATGGGCCCGTTTCATCACTTCCGGTATTACAGGAAGTAACGAAATGGGCCTATAATTCATCCTGAAAAGCCTTGCAGAGGCTTTTTCTAAGCCTCTGGGAGGCTGAAAAAGGCCTCAAACCAACTGGGGAAAAAATCAGCTGTAAGGCGCACACATGCGCAGTGAGGTAAGTTTGCCTGTGCCTCGCGTGCCAGCACAAATGGCTCTCCGTACCACTTGTGGCGCGCATGCCATAGCTTCGCCATCACTGGTATATAGGGTTCCCTGCCTAAGCAGGGGGTTGGACTAGAAGACCTCCAATGTCTCTTCCAACTCTGTTATTCTGCTTTTAGATGTAGTTTTCCGTTGGCCAGGCTTAAAGCTTTAAATATATAATTTTTCTTTCCTGACAAGGTTGAATTAGGCAGACGGTCGAACGAAGAGCCAAGAGAGGGGAAAGAGGGATATAGTCAACCAGGGAAAAAAAGAAAGTAAAACATGTGCTCATTTAAGGAATATTACCTCCAGGGTCTGCAAAAGCCTCGGTCTGAGGTTTTCATTTCCTTGTTTACAGAGAGGATTCAGTCTAGGAGTTTGCAAGCCATAAGAAGTAATCGCCTGCAAAGAGAAACACATGTGGTCTCTCCTGCTCAACTTTCCAACAAAGCTCCATTGAAACTAAGTTACGCCTTGTTGTTCAGAGGAGAGAAAGAGAAATCAAGGGAGAGAAAGGGAAAGAGAAAGCATTTTGCTCAGCTAAGTTCCCTACTACATTAATCTCATTATTCCTTGAACCGTTTAACTGGCAATGCCGAAATGCAATTTGTATTCTGCAGCCAAGCCAACGCTCCAAACCGATTAGCCCAAAACGAACCATGGCGCTTCTCGATATTGTCGGTCCTCAAAGGCTGTCTTTCCTGCTGAATGGGGTTCCCATATGCCTTTTGGAGTTTTTTTTCCACGACACAATGTTGCTGTTCTCCCCCCTCCCCCCCTTTTTTTGCAAGGGCTAAATTAAGCGTGCGAAAGGCTCCGCAAAGCCCTCATTTTCCAGTTAATCAAATCTCCCCATAATCAAATTAGCACGCATAATTCCTCTGGATGCAAGGAAGAAGGGGAGGAAATATTACCCTCTCTCCATCTTTGGGGATGAAAGCAGCAGCGCAGCAGGACCCTTTCTCCTCTGCTTGAGTGCGTCTAAATAGAGGGGACCTTCTCCAGAAAGACGGGCCTGAGGTAAACTTTGGCAGTGTTTGCGATTCCCAGCTCATTAAATTGGGCTGCTTTTGCGGCCCATCTCCAGGGATCACCGAAGCGTTGGGTAATGAGATACTTGTTTAATTTTCTTTCAAAGGCTGGACATCTGCGACAAACCCACCCCCCATTTTTTTTCCAATCCCACACAAGCGCAAACCTATCAATAGGCTTTTGGCTGCTCTTGGGTTTGATGGAGTGTTTTCCTTTGAATAAACCAGATAATAAATTTTGAAGAGAAGGGAACAATTGCCATTAACTCGGCCCACTCTGCCGAAAAGTCGAAGTCCATCATGAAAATTCAATAGCAGGCTGAGCTAAATGGATAAATGTTCGCAGTCAACCTTTTTTAATTGATTTCCCTTCATAAAATGATATAGTTTTTTTTTTCCCTTCTAAAGAAAGCTATTCCTGGACACCCCTTTCCTTTAAACAAAAACCAAAAAAACTTGCTTTCCATTCCAAATACTTGAAGGAGTCCTGAATGAAATGAAATAACTGAAATATGAATCTCAATCAAAAACCGAGGCCCACCACCCAACAGAAGCAGAGTGTTCCAGGCTGATGTTTCTCAACCTTGGTGACCTGTAGGTCTCTGGACTTCAAATCCCAGAATGGCTGGCTGGGGAATTCTGGGAGTTGAAGTCCACACGTCTTCAAGTCACTAAAGTTGAGAATCACTGCTCGAGGCTAAACTTCTGCATTGAGCCCCCTTTGATAATAGAGACCCCCTGGCAGGTGGGATGGGTGTCACGAGATGCTTTTGAGGGAAGACCCCTCCCTCTCCTAGAAGAACGAAATATTTTGAGAAATATTAAAAAGGCAGAATATTATATCTCCCTGGGTGAGAAATGGAGAAACATACTCTTGGAAAGGAGCCCCCACCTTTCTTAATGGCCCCCGGCAGATATTTTTTGCCCATTAAGAAAGACTGGGCCATTCTATCTACAACACAGAAGACCTTCAGGTCCAGGATGATGGGATTAAGACATGACCCTCCAGGACATAATAGGATTAACGCACTAGCTGCAGAGCTCACTACATCACACAATCTCTTAAGAACATTGCATTGGAGTCCAAACCTGGGAGCTCACACAACCTACAGAGCCAACTATGACCCCTACAACAGCCAATAGAATATATGTTCTTGCACAGGAATGGGAAGCTCATGTGCAAAGCCCAAGAGAAGGTATAAAAACCACCCACTCTCAACTCCATGTGGTCAGCTACCAAGGACCTCAAACCCATGTGGTTTTGCTTCATCATTAAACCATCTTTCCAATCAGCCTCCATGTTTCCAGTGTCTTTCTCCCAGCTTGGAACTGAACCAGATGGATATTTCTCTCCACACTTTCTTTACCGACAGCCCTACCACATAACCAGGTTTCCAGATCAATGCCAGCAATATCAGCAGGCCATTAAAAGGTGCCCTTCACGCCCTACGGCCTAGCACCGCATCTCAACCCCATTCAAAACCAGCCACCTTATCCTGACACCATCAGAAGAAAAAAAATGCAAGCGTCTTTCCCAACTTAATAGAAATTCAACCCAGATATTGTTATGTCTCTTTTGCTCAGTCACTTTTACTTAAGTTGTAATGAGCCCTGAAACAAGCGTAATGAAAGCTGTCTCAACAATATTTTCACTTTAACGCTTTATTATGTCTTTGAATATGTTTTAAGGAGTAAAAATTTCACTACTGGCGATATGTCTTTCCCTATTATCTTTATTGCCTGGAATTGTTGGGCATGTGCATTTACCACCCTTTTCTTTTTTCTTTTTGCAAATATTCTCATTTACTTTGATGGAACAGAAATTGCTTTCATTTTTTTTCTCTCCCAAAGAAGAACATCTTGGTAAAATTCTCATGAGTGATGTATTGGCTTTTTGCACTTATCACCTCACTTATGAGGTGATTCAGAAAATATATGAATCTCCAAATCACCCACTGTACAATAATCTTTCCAAAAATCTTCACCCACCACCACTGGCATTAAATCATACACACACACACACACACACACACACACACACTCCTTCCAACTGGTCTTTAAAAAAAATTCTGGAAATGAAGGCAGCTCAGGAAGCTACAGAGTGAAAGAGAATTTATTTTATTTTATCTTATTTATTTATTTAGAAAATGTATATTGCCCCTTACTCGTACATAGCAACTCACAGGACAACACAATATAAAAGAAATAAAAATAAGAAAAAAATGAAAATAATAAAATAAGCCTGGCTTATTCATTCCAGCCACATATTCATTCCAGCCATTTAATGATAATAGCATGCTGACTTAGGAATTCTGGGAGTTGAAGTCCAAAATCCATAAGAATGCTATAGAGCCCTTTACCAACTATCCTACAGAAGAATCTTCTGGGTATGTGCTTCGCTATTCAGGAAGGCCCTAAGCAGGGGTGGGATTCAAATTTTTTAACAATCGGTTCTGTGGGCATGGCTTAGGTGGTGGGCATGACTTGGTGGTCATATGACTGGATGGACATGGCTTGGTGGTCATGTTATTGGCTGGATGTGGCCAACTCAACATCACTCACATCGAGGCACTCATCTCCTCGCCTGGCCTCTCATGACTGTGGGGATGCTGCAACAGTCGTAAGTGTGAAAAATGGTCACAAGTCACTTTTTTCAGTGCCATTGTAACTTTGAATGGTCACTTCACACAAGCAAAGTACCAGCAAAGGAGGGGAAAAAAAACGCCAGAGAAGTTCCAGAGACAGGAAGTCTAGTCCTGCCAAGAATGTAATTAGAGTTAATGGACAGGCAGTTTCTGTAAGCAACACCAGAATGTTTCCTTCCTGCCTTTCTTGCAGGATTAGGCCAGTAATTTCTTCTAACAACCGGTTCTCCAAACTGCTTAGAATGTTAACAACCGGTTCTAGAAAATAGGTGCGAACCAGTAGAATCCTACCCCGGCCCTAAGTTCTCAGTAGTTGTTTTGCAATTCTGAGGACCAGTGGTGGGATTCAAATATTTTTATTACCGGTTCGGTGGGTGTGGCTTGGGTGCACTTTACGTGTGTACATGCACTTTGTATATGCGCGCGCACCAAATGCACACTTTGTGCAGGTGCAGAGGCATTTACACAGGCACAGAGACGTTCTCACTTGCCTCCTGCAAGCCTGCATGATCCCGGTCACTTCAGCAGCTGCCGCGTGGAACTCTGCTGGGCAGCGCAAAGCAGCTGCGCTTCAAATTCAGAGGGATAAAGTTGAGTATGGGAGCCCAGGTGGGCGGGTGGGCCCAACAGCAGATCGGCGGAGAGAACCGGTTTGGTGTCCACTGCTCATCACTGCTACTGCCTCAGCAGAACCAGGCCGAACTGGTAGAATACCACCACTGCTGAGGACCCTCTTGTCACTTAACCTGCCCAGTCCTTCTTTGCATAAAATTTTGATCTGAAAAGAAGCTGAAGATTCTCCCACCAGCATCCACAAAACAGCAACTTTGGAGGAGGAAAGACTTACATTTTCCAGATGGCATAGGCTTTGGAAAAAGAACACATGGAAGATGGGAAAACATGAGTGCCAATGCAATCAGGCCACGAGAATGTCAACTGATCTCTGACTGAAATTAAGCTTTTTGTTCAATTACGGATTTGCACAAAAAAGTAATTAATGGCTTTTAGATGTCAAAATATTTATTAATATCAATAAGTCTCATTATCTAAAATTGTTTTCCCCTCCACAAGTATTGTCTGGGTTTTGCTTTAATGGCTTATTAAACACAGATATCTTCTCTTCGATTTCTGTTACCTGCCTGGAAAAAGAAAAAAAAAATCTACCTCATCATTTTCATTTAACAACCCTATAATCCCTTGCAGGGTGGAGTCTGGGCAACTGAATGAAGCTAGGAGAGTGTTTACTGGCCAGATGCCCTTCCTGTTGACAGCACAGAGTTTTGTTCAGCAGATATATTCTCACTGTGCCCAGAGAGAGAAACTTCTTTCTCTACCTAGGATCAAACTCACAGCCTCCTGATTGTGAGGTGAGAGCACCACTTCTAGGCCACTGCACCACTCCAAAAGGAAGAAGACCTATGGTTTCACTTAATTGTGTAGGGACATTCCATACTTGGAATATTCCATCCAGTGTTGGTTGCCACAGTAAAAAAAAGATGTGGAGATTCTAGAAAAGAGTGCAGAGAAGAGCAACAAATATTATTAGGGGACTGGAGGCTAAACTACATTAAAAAAAAAAACAGTTGCAGGAATTGGGGATGTCTAGTCTGATGAAGAGAAGGACTGGGGTGACATGATAGCAATGTTTCAGTATTTGAGGGGCTTTCACAAAGAAGAGGAAGTCAAGCTATTCTCCAAAGTACTTGAAGGCAGGACAAGAAGCAATGGGTGGAAACTAAAGAAGGAGAGAAGCAAACTAAAACTAAGGAGAAATTTCCTGACAGAACAATTGATCAGTGGAACAACTTGCCTCCAGAAGTCATGAATTCTCCAACACTGGAGGTTTTTAAGAAGAGACGGGGCAGCTACTTGTCTGAAATGGTATAAGGCCATGATGGCAAACCTATGGCACGCAGAGCCATCTCTGTCAGCACACAAGCCATCATCCCAGTTCAGTTCCACTGTGCATGTGTGCACACTTCCCGCCAGCCAGATGATATTCAGGTATCTGCTGTGCGTGCATGGGGGGCAGGGTGCATGCGGGAGATGCGTGTGCATGCTCAATGGGTGGGGGGGAGTGCGGGGTAGTCGCGCCAGAGGTGGTATTCAGCAGGTTCTGATCAGTTCTGGAGAACCAGTAGCAGAAATTTTGAGTAATTCAGAGAACCGGCAAATACCGCCTCAGACTGGAGATTTTACAGTATCCTTCCCCTGCCACGTCCACCAAGCCATGCCCACAGAACCGGTATAAAAATTTTTGAATCCCACCACTGGGTGGCGCACACATGCTCAGTGGATCAGGGAATGCAGGGGGGGTCGTGCATGTATGTACAAGGGGCCAGGAGAGCACAGGGGGTCACACATGCATTGCATTATGGGCACTTTTGGCACATGATGACAAAAAGGTTAGCCATCACTGGTATAAGGTCTCCTTCTTGACCGGTGGGGTGGGGGTGGATTAGACCTCCAACATGCCTTCCCACTCTGTTTTTCTGTTATTCTATTATATAAAACAGGGATGGATGGATGGAGAAAAAAGGAAGGAAGGAATGAAAAGGAAGAAAGGAAGAAAGAAAAGGGAAGGAAGGAAAGGAAAGGAAAGGAAAGAAAAGAAAAGAAGAGAAAAGAAAAAAGAAAAGAAAAGAAGTCATGTTCAAATGCCTAATGACTGCACAAGGCTATCTCTTTAAAAACAGTTCCCATGGACAAGGGCTTTAGCTTTTATCTCAGCTGCTGACCTTGCTAATACAGTATGTAGATCCTTTGCCAGCTAATCAGCAGACTGAAAAGCAAAGCTTCCAGCTGCGGGCAACGATCTGTGGCAAGAATGAATGAGTGGATTTTAGCAGCCAGGGTCTGGAGCTGACTATCTGTAGCTAACAGCTGTCACCTTCCCGGCAGAGGCCAAGCTGGGCTTGCTGCTTGAAAACCAGCATGGCCGATCAGATTACATTGTATGGAAGGACCAAGTGGATGGCACCCACGCAGGCATGGGAAGGAGGAGTGGAAAATAAATGTATAAATAGAGTGCCTGCTGAAACACAGGGAAGGCTTCTGGAAGGCCACTGATGAAGGGACATCCATCCACACACTTCCTGTTGGTTGAGCTAAGCCGTCCAAGGCAGATCCATGCATGTTCTTCTATTGGAGGGGTCTCCAAACTTGGCAACTTTAAGACTTGTGGACTTCAACTCCCAGAATTCTCCAGCCAGCTAGAATTCTGGGAGTTGAAGTCCACAAGTCTTAAAGTTGCCAACTTTGGAGACCTCTGTTCTATTGAAACAATTAAAAAGAATGAAAAAAGCAAATGCTAAGAGCACCGAAAGGTTATATTGTATTAGCAACTTTGTTGTTTGTAACCCACGGTTCAGGAAAGATCTATATTCTTTTGGCAGTAGAGCTGATTTCAAAGGCATTTATAGCAGGTGCCATTTTATTGCCAAATTATAGCCTTACATGCTTTTTCATTCTGGCTGTTCCAGGAGGAAAAGAACACAAGAAAGAAATAGAGAGAGAGAGATTATTATTAAATATTTGAAGAACACTTGGCCAATAGTAAATAAATAAAACAATGGCAGCTGCCAAGGGGAAATAGTCTCTCTTTAAAACAGTGTTTCTCAACCTTGGCTACTTTAAGATAAGGAAAAATAAATGTTGAGTAATTAAACAAATTAACCAGGAATGCAGGTTGTGATCCTGCATGTGGATTACAGTGGAGTTAAGAGTTATAAGATGAATTTCTTCAAGAATCATAAAATATCCATGCCCCAGAATACAATATAAAAGAAAGATAACTTGCCAATGATTGTATTCAGGGTGCAATAGGTCTGAATCACAGCAGGCCAGATTAAAATAAGCTTGGCCCCATCCAGCTAAAGTTTTGTCCTACCAGAAAGCAATGAGGACTTATGGCCTCTAAACTTTCTGAAGCAAGGAGATACTGCATCACCATACCTGGTTGACCACATTGGAATATTTTTTTTTCTAAACTTGAAAACGTACAAGATATCTCTGCAGCTCACATTCTGAAAATGTAAATGATACAAAGCAGATGGTAATATCCAGTCAACCTTGCTTTGTTTTTTGCAACCTCAGAAAAAGCTAAATAGAGTTGTGTAGTAGTGCGACAAGGCAACGTTAGGCAACCTCATAGCTTCAGTGGATTCCCACTCAGTCTGGAAAATTCAAAGGCACTCACAAACACTTCCGTAACATTGCCAAGAAAACTGCATGAGCTTATCCATGTAATCCCCAGTAGGCAACCTCCATTCAATATCTGCAGAAGAGCAGGCACAGCCAGAGGGGCAGAGCTAAGCGAGTCATCAGCCTAGAGTCATTACATTCCCATAAACAGTCCAAATCTCAACCCTTCTTGAATTCCATTGACCCTTTTCTGGCTCCAATTTAGTACTGTTGGTTAGTTGAGTAGATTCCTGTGTATAGGTTTGAATTTTAAATCTTTTGAGTTGTGATCCTGATTCTTCATGTCTGACATATCTTTGTTAATGGCTAAGCAGCTACAGTTAAAATGCTTTCTTTTAACCAATAGAAAGGGGGAGGAAATCTCAAGAAGAGAGTTGGTCATTTGCATTCTCACATAATGGAATGTTGGTCGAGAATGATTGAAGGATAGACAAGAGTTGTGGCTCAGAAGAAGCTCCTAATAGATCCAAGTGACGGTTCACTTTTAATCAGCTGCAGGTACGTTTTTTGTTACGAGCACAGGACTCTCTGTAGTGAAACTGACCTGCATCATCATCTGAAGGACATAATTTGACTGTAGTGGTTATTGAGGGTTAGAAGTGATCTAAATAGACTAGAATGAGGTCATAGCATCAAAATTGAAGCCCTGCCCCTTTATTTTAGTATTTATTTTATGGTATTAAATTTATTTGCATCCCATCTTACTCTTTATACATAGCAATAGCACCTAGAGTTAGATACCACTTCACAGTGCTTTACAGCCCTGTCTAAGCGGTTTACAGAGTCCGCCTATTTGCCTCCAACAATCTGAGTCCTCATTTTACCGACCTCAGAAGGATGGAAGGCTGAGTCAATCTTGAGCCTAGTGAGATTCAAATTGCAGGCAGCCAGCAGTCAGCAGAAGTAGCCTGCAGTACTGCACTCTAACCACTGCGCCACCACGGCTCTCACATGTAACCTGAACAAGTACCAAAGAATGAGGCTCTGGTTGGGATGTTGTAGCCATCATCTTGCCTGTTTTAATCTCCCTTTATAGCTACTATTAGTCAGGTGCTAACTGTTATAGTCCATCCCTTCAACATTTATTCATACAATACCAACCCCCCCCCCAAAAAAAAATCTGAGGTGGCCAACAGCTTAGAAAAGGAAGCCGAGAAATGAGCCAAAGACCAAAGGGATCACTTCTGCTACATCAAAGACTCTTATTTCAACATCCATTCCATATGTCAATTAAATCTTCGGGCTGAACAGCTGAGCTTTCCAAAATATCTCTGTGACCTGGGAAATGTCATGGGTGGCCCTGTCTTTCAGCCAATGGTAATAACAAAGCTTACACCTGGTGGCTATCTGGGGCTTATAAATGGCCCAAGTGACATTTAAAACTAAGCTTCTACTCTTCTAAGAAATTATTCACTGTAGCACTATTGCTACAGAATAAAGAGGGGTCTCTAACTGAATAGGCACTGATCCATTCCCTTGAATCCTTTTGAAGAGTCAAGTTTTTGGTTACGCTTTGTTCTTTGATGGCATTGGTAAACCACAGAAAACAGAGAACTTGTACATTGAGGAAGGAAGGAAGGAAGGAAGGAAGGAAGGAAGGAAGGAAGGAAGGAAGGAAGGAAGGAAGGAAGGAAGGAAGGAAGGAAGGAAGGAAAAGACAATATCACGTAAGAAGAGAAAGACATATAACACAAGAAAAGAATAGTCTTTTAAGAAGAGACTGGACAGCCACTTGTCTGAAATGGGATAGGGACTTCTGTTTGAGCAGAGGGTTGGACTAGAAGACCTCCAAGGTCCCTTCCAACTCTATTACTGTTATCTACCTACTTCAGTAATTCCAGCTGGTCTTTTTTATTTTGGTAGATTATGAGACATGGAAGCTTCAAAGACTGAACTCTTTATAGTTAGAGTTGTCTGACTTTCATTGACACTAGCCCTGAAAAAGGGATTTATCTACCCGAGCACAGCTTACTCATCTCTACAACTGTATCTTTCAGCTTATATTCCATTTGAAATAATTGGGAAGAGGAAGCTTTTTTTTTCCAGCCGAAACACGAAGCCAAAAAATGTTTGAAGGACAGAGGACAATGTTTATAAGTTGTGCCCAAAGACTCTCAGCAGGGATTTTCAGGGGAGCCACGGTCTTCAAAATAAAAGAACTCGCTGGCTGCTGGGCACACTTTTGAAATCTGCCAATATTTTGCTCCCAGCAATAGTTTGATGTACACTCCAAAGTCAGGGCTGACCCAACCCCCGCCAGTCAGACAGGTGTCAAACTGGACAGCCCTTGATTAAAAAAAAAAAAAAAGCCACCGTGACATTATGCAAAATTGACAGGCGCTCCAAAGAGGGATTTGAGAAAGCAAGGAGGAGATGCCCGCTTTCCCTTACCTATTGACATTTCCAAAGCACGTTAAATCATGTATGAGGTGCCTTAGGCGCATGTAGTTCACAAAGCACCACGCGGCACTTCCAGGGAATTGGAGCTGACCAACTTGCTTTATTGGAACTGACAGCAGAAGACAGTAAATGCAACATTCGGAGTGAGGGGTTGCAATGTTAAGCCAACTGCAAGAAAGGGTCGATGGAAGGGTGATGGAGAACATCCAAACACAGACATTGCTGGTTAAACATGGCCTGCTCGTCTCTTTCCCATCTTGCAGAGAAAAAAAAAAGATAGATAGATAGATAGATCTTACCCTGTTTTTGTGAAGAAGCAATTTCCTTCCTTCTGGAAGGAGGCAAAAGAAGCGAGGGGGTGAGGGAAATAGCCACCCTTGATCAGCTCTCAGTCTCGCAGATTTTGGATGTACCGAGAGTTGAGCTTTTGAAGATAAAGTAGGCGAGTTCAGAAGCAGAAAGCCATCCAACCTTTACTCGGTTGCACCCTGCTGCCATACATTTGTAAGAGATAAATGATTCCAAAAATCTATTTCAAAGGTTATTTGCTGAAAGTAGCACAGAAAGGTTTGCAAAAGGAGGCTATTATCTCCAGCTGGCCTGTTGGAAAGTCAGCCAGCTAGCAGTTGTAAGATTCAAGGTAGGGAAAATAAATCAGAGGCCTAGCAATTATGCTCATGAATACATTTAATCTGGAGAGATAGTGGAAGGCCTTGATTCTAAGACCATAGCTGCTTCTTCATTTCTAACCCACAGTTCCAAACTTGAAAGGGTAGTTCAGATTGTTAGCTGTTTTTCTCTCCGTTTTAGTGAGATTCTATCCTGGTCAATCTTTCATCGTTTATTTTTCTTGCTATTAAAAAAAATTGCAGTATTCTCTTTCATCCACAATTTCCCTCAACCTGCACAGCTTTTATAAGCAATTTTCCTGAACATTCTGTATTAAACTACCATGTTTTTTCTGCTTTTAAAAATAAACAGCATTTTGTATCCTTTTTTACCTACATTTACCAAACACAGACTTTATTTACTTTTTAATTTAATATTTGTATTATTTCTCTACCTCTCCTTAAAGGATCTGGAATGGCATGCAAAAACAAAACATACTATTCAAGAAAACATCTCCCTAATACATCCCGCAGTAAAAGCATCTCTGTGAGGCCCAAGCCCAGTGATGAACCAGATTAAATGGGAGTCCAAACCTTTATTTGCATATACTTAACGGACAGAATCTTGCTAAACTAAAGCTATAACCTTCTTACTTATTAGATATATCCGGAGAGTTTCTAGGGCAGGGGTCTTCAAACTTGACAGCTTTAAGACATGTGGACTTCAACTCCCAGAATTCCTCCTCCAGTCATGCTAGCTCAGGAATTCTGGGAGTTGAAGTTCACAAGTCTTAAGCTTGCCAAGTTTGAAGACCCTTGTTCTCTAAGGCAATGTTTCTAATCTCGGCCATTTCAAGACGTGTGGACTTCAACTCCCAGAATACATTGCTGGCTGGGGTATTCTGGGAGTTGAAGTCCACATATCTTAAAATGGCTAAAGTTGGGAAATGGTATTCTAGGATGTAGCTTCCCTGAATCTCTTTCTCCCCCCATATTAAACTTGGGGCTGCCCAGTCTCTTAATCTAGACATCTTTGTGGGGAATCTTTGTGTTGTCACTCTGCTCTTGCAGGTGCACATTTCCTTATAGTCTTATGCAAAATGAAACATTTTTAAAAAATCAGTGGGCAGTAAAGCAGCAACATCCCTATTTTTGTCTCTGTAATCCAGTCCACGCATTAAGAAATGGACTGGTTTTCTGTCACAGAGACAGATGTTCAGTAAATTAAGTATGACTCCTGGTTTCCATTCTCTTCAACTTGTCCTTATTCCAAGAACTCAGGCAGGGAGAACTGGGTCAAATCTGCCTCATTCCTCAGAATACCTAGCCAGTTCTCAACCAGATCATTCCTTACATTATCCCAAAGGTGCTTTTCCAAAAGTCAAGTGTACTTCCTTGTTTTTATTTTTCCTTGAAAACATTTTGCTTCTCATCCAAGAAGCCTTCTTCAGTGAGCCGAAGAAGCTTCATGGATGAGAAGTGAAATGTTTTCAAGAGGAAAAAAAAAACCAAGAATGTCCAGTTGCCTTTTTGGAAAAGCATCTTTGGCACAACCATGACCTGGATGACTCAGAATCTCTATAGACATTCCTTACATTAATGACTGCATACTGATTCAACTGTCACTAAGGATGCGCTTTCCCAAAGGAAGGTGGATTCTGCAGAGCAATCCAAGGTATGCTGATGTAGTGGCAGCTTAGAATACCAGCTACAGGCTGCAATTTCATTGCTGAATCATTACAGAGGGAAGGGGAGAAGTTCTTTTACTTTGACGAACCAACTGTTTAGGACACACAGAAGTCTCTTCTAAAACATATGGATTTATTTCAGAACTTGTGATGTGCTCTTTCTGTTCTACTTGGAATGAAAATTGCAAATGGAGGTTGATGTTTACATGCTGTTTTCCAATTCCCAGAGAGTGTTTTTTTTTTAATGTTAGCAGGTTGCACTAACCTAGCATAATCTGTGAAGTCAGTCATATTAAAAGAACTCTCTCCCTCTTTCTCTCTCTCTAAATTTCTCTGTCTCCTTCCCTCCCTCCCTCTCCCTCTCCCTCTCTCATCATACCCAACTCCAGTTTCTGAAATTGATCTTTTTCATTCAGTATTCCAAATATGTTCCCAATTGTTAATCTCTCCACTTTGGAGTTTAGTGCATGTATGTTTTATAACCAAGCCACAATAACAAATGGCTCTTGTGAACCGGTATGGTGTAGTATGGAAGGAAACATATTTTCTGTGCCAAATCCACAAAATGTTTTCAGACATTATCCCCCACCTCCTCCTCTTTGATAGATTACAATGGTACCTTGGTACTCAACTGCTTTGAAACTCATCAAATTTGGTACTCAACACATTTTGACATGGAAATTTTTGCCCCGGTACTTGTCATTTGTTTGGCACTCAATGCATAAGCCTTGTGACTCACTACATTATTCCTTATGGGAAAAATTTGTTTCGTACTCATCGTTTTTGGTATTGATTGCATCACCTGGAACCAATTAATGATGAGTTCCAAGGTACTACTGTACATGGAAATCTTGCCAGTAAACTCTTAAAAATTAACTTGCAAAAAGAGAGAGAGAGAGAGAGAGAAAGATAGGGAGGGGTGGGGGCATAAGCCAAAGTTAAAAGCAATCTAATCCATTAGTCAGTATTAACTAGATAAAAGAATGCATGAAAACTACAAAAAATGCTTTGGTATGGTGTTTTCATATTCAAGAGTCCAACTAGCCATGATCCTTTTAGAAACCCACCACACCCAAACCATTCTATTCCGCCTTCTCTGGAGCCTCCAATAATCAGCCTTCAGCTGCTACAGAATATTGTTTGGTCAATGAACTAAGAACTAGAATTAAGGAGAAATTTCCTGACAAGTGAGAAAAATTAACCAGTGGAACAACTTGCCTCCAGAAGTTGTGCGTGCTTGAGGTTTTCAAGAAGAGATTGGACAACCATTTCTCCATAATAGTATAGTGTCTCCTGCTTGAACAGGTTTTGGACCTCTAAGGTCCCTTCCAACTCTGTTATTCTGTTAGCAAGGTTTGGAGAGTTTTCCTATTTAGGAAATATATACATTTATATATTTCTAGAAATTCCAGGATTCCCTTGAGATTGAAAACCTTTCCAAATATTGGCCTTCTTTAAGGATGTGTTGGGTATATAAGAATTATAGGTATTAACTGTGCTGCTATTATAAGGTCTAGGAAATACTGTTGACATAAAAATATGCATTATTATTGCGATCTATCTTCTTTCTCTTACAGAACTAGACCTACCTATGATCATAGATTCCAACCTACAGAATTCAAAGCAATTCTTATGTTGAATTTCTGGGAGGTGGAATACATGTTGGTGGAGGCACCCAAGAAAGGGAAGGTCTACTTAAGGTTTTTGTTGGCTTTACAGATAGTCCTTGACTATGATCAGTTGTTCTTGATTTTTGGATTTATGATGAATCCCCCCAAACCACTTACAACCCAGATTTGAAGTTCTGGTAGCCGCCCCCCACATGACCACCTTTTTGATACTTGGCAATTGGTCTACCCTTATAACCATTTGCAGAGTCCCCAGTCACATGACCACAATTTATAACATTTTTCCCAGAAAGCCAATATTTATTTTATGACCGCCACAAAAAAAGTTGCAAAATTGGGCATAGTCACATTGTGTCTTGCTTAACAACCAATTTTGGTCGTAAATTGGGGACTGCCTGTAACTTGCTGCTAAAACAACATCCTCCTGCTTTCATACAACAGCTTCAGTAAATTTTGGTCACTTGGAACTATCCATGGTGCTGATTTCAGCACTAGCTTCTTTGTTTTTGTCCCATACTGAAGGTCTGTAGAGATTCTCAGTCATCCAGGTCATGGTTGTCCCAAAAAGGTTCTTTTTCAGGAAGCAACTGGACTTTCTTGTTTTTTTGGAAGACGTTTTGCTTCTCATCCAATAATCTTCTTTAGCTCTGACAGGATAGTGGGGAAGTGAAATGTCTTCAAAGAAAAAAACAAGAAAGTCCGGTTGCCTCCTGAAAAAGCACCTTTGGATTGTTCCAGACTTGTTGACCTAGACTTGACTGTCCTTATGGAACACTAATCCCCTCTCAAACCAGTTTTGTGAAACTCAACTATCTGTAGAATGTATCCCTTCTATCCCCTTTAATAATGGAGTGAATAACTGTAGGGGACAAAAAAAAAAAACATTTTGATGTGTGAAGGAGGATCTTGTGTCTAGCAGAGATTATCCTTGTTTTCCTCAGGACTAATTTGTACCATCTTCCACAAGTCACTCATTCTAGTAAGTTTCACGAACGAATCTTCCAAGTATTCCCTTACCTTGGATAAGATATACACTCCTTGTTATTTGGGGGTTTATAAAAAATGTTTTTGCTGCTCTTATAAGTCATTTTTATTTTTTAGGCAAGCGTGGGTGGGGGGTTACATTTAAACAGCAATGTTATTTTTCCTTTAGCTGGTACATCTGGCCCCAAAAATAAAAAAATCCCCCCTCCCAGACACAAATGGTGATTGCTTCTGTCAGCATCAAATCTGATGGTTCCCGACAACTCCTGTGATACTGCAACCTCAGGGATAGGAGGCCACATCTGTGAGTAGATGTAGTAGCAGCCATCTGCATGAACTGCATTATTGAATGGTGTTGGCACAGCTTAACATTTGCTGTAACCTATGATAATGGGCTCAAGGGGCTTCCCATGTCTGCTGCACGATGGCAGCTGATGTCTCCTGTACCATTCTCAAAACAGGATGCTTTAATTTTTAATGGAGCACATGTTCAATTGGCTGTACAAACAGGCTAATCTGCAAAGCATGTGCTCGGTAACAAGCCAAACTAGGCAGCCAGAATAAGAACACAGTTTCATCATGGCGAGAAGGATGCAATAGGGGTGTCCCTGCATGCAGGCATCTCTAGTGTTGGATGCCAAGAGCCGCGAGGAATGAGCTTCTGCATCTTCCTTCAGTTCTATTGATCAGGGCTTCTGCGAGTATGGGAACAAATCTTTCCCTGGCATGTGTATGAGGGTGAAGTGGGAAAGTTTATTGGCTTCAGGTGTCTTGCACAGTTGGAAATTTATGAGCGTAGAAGCCATCTAACAACAAATCAAAGGGGAATGAAAATGAAAATGCATAAACAAATCTTACTCATGGAATCATAGGGCTGGAAGGGACATTGGAGATCTTCTAGTCCAATCTTCTGTTCAAAGCAGGAGCCTTATGCCATCTGTGAGCCATGGTGGCATAGTGGTTAGAGTGCAGTACTGTAGGCTACTTCTGTGGACTGCTGACTGCCTGTAATTTGACAGTTCAAATTTTACCAGGCTCAAGGTTGGCTCAGCCTTCCATCCTTCCTAGTTGGGTAAAATGAGGACCCTGATTGTTCGGGGCAATATTCTGTCTCTGTAAACCACTTAGAGAGGGCTGTAAAGCACTGTAAAGTGGTATATAAATCTAAGTACTATTGCTATCCCAATCAGATGGATGTCCAGTTTGTTTTTGAAAACATCCAGTGATGAAACACCCATAACTCCAAGAGGCAAGCTATTCTGTTGATCAATTGTTCTCACTGTCAAAATATTTCTCCTTACTTCTAGGTTGGATCTCTCTTTAATGAGCTTCCACCCATTATTTCTTGTCCTGCCCTTTGCTGCTTTGGACAATAACTCAATTCACTCTTCTCTGTAACAGTTCCTCAATACTGGAAGACAGTTATCATATCTCACCAATCCGTCTCTTTGATGGGCTAGACACACCTAGCTCCTCAACCATTCATCATACAATTTAACCCCCAGACTCTTTATCATCTTCTCTGCCCATTTTCCAAAGTCTCAACATGGCTTTTTTTGTATATTGTAGTAACCAGAACTAGAGATGCAGTATTCCAAGTGTGTCCTCACTTGTGCAGTACAAAGCAGTACTATCTCTTCTCATGATCTTGATGCTATCCCTCTGTTGCTGCAATTTAGGATTGCATTGGGTTTTTTTGGCAGCTGGAAACACAAGGCGACAGCCAAGAGTTGGTGATCTCTTAGACCAAGAAAACAAAGGTCAACCTGAGAGAACAGATTGTAAATGTTGGATGATATAATAAGACAGATCAGCTGTTTTGTTTGCTTGTTTGTTGACAGATAGAGCTACACAACCCCATCAAGTATGTCTTTGATATAGCTTCTGCGATCTAGATTTGTTTTTGCTAAATTTTAATGGACAGGGTGAAAACTTATTAAATGCATGGTAGTGGAGTAACAATGTTAATTATATTTCATTTTTAGATTAGATTAGATTAGATTAACAAAGTTGGAAGGGACCTTGTAGGCCATCTAATCCAACCCCCCACCCAAGCCGGAGACCCTACACCATTTCTGACAAATGGCGGTCCAATCTCTACTTGAAAGCCTCCAGTGATGAAGCTCCCACAACTTCCAAAGGCAACTTCTTTTCCATTGGTTGTTTGTTCTTACTGTCAGAAAATTTATACTTATTTCTAGGTTGAATCTCTCCTTGATCAGTTTCCATCCATTACTCCTTGTCTGGCCTGTGGGTGCCTTGGAAAATAGCTTGACCCCTTCCTCTCTATGGCAGCCCTTCAACTATTGGAAGCTATCATGTCTCCCCTGGTCCTTCTCTTCACTAGACTGTCCATGCCCAGTTCCTGTAACTGTTCTTTATATGTTTTAGTCTCCAGACTCCTAATCATTTTAATTGAGATAGCTAAGTCCAAACAATTTTTTTTCATGGTCCTGCCCATTGCATTTTAGAACATGGACCCAGGAATGTATTCAAAAATGATAAAGGGCCCTCCATGAAACCTGGATATTTTGCTACAAGGAAGGAAATGAACTGGAATACATGCAAAGATTACAAAGAGATCCTGATCTATATTCGATTAGCAAAACATGCATTGTAACACCACAATACAAATTCTATTAGTTATATACTTGTATCTGATGTCAGAAATTCAGTAGCAAATGTCAGGGATTGAGTTATGAAACTGAGCTGTACATTTTGTCATTAAAATCTTGGTTTACAGCAGGAAAGTACACCACCACCAAGAAAATTCACATAAGCTTCTAAGTTTATGGAAACAATAGCCAATGCTTAATCAAGAAGTAGAATGTATGTATGTATGTATGTATGTATGTATATGTATATGTATATGTATATGTATATGTATATGTATATGTATATGTATATGTATATGTATATGTATATATATATAAAAGTAAAATAAAATATATATAAAAGCTAGATGATCTACATTGGAGATCTTAGTGACATTGATTCTGGAATCTGATGCAAAATTAATGACGTTCCTAATATAAGTTATATCTAGCATTTGAAGGGAAAAAATAAACCCTCATTCATTAAGGCAATGGAATCTAATTTAAGAACTTCTCTGGATGGTGTTAATACATGTGAGCTTCTGAGTAAAACATCACAAAGACAGACAGGGGAGAGCGAGAACTTCCCTGATAATTGAAGCATAGGGAGTCTGCTTTTCCACAAATTTTAACCACTACACACTAGCACATCCTTAAGAGCGTGGTGGCTCGTGAGTTTAGAACATGGGACTAAGAATTGGCAGCCTCGTGTTCGAGACCCTGCCAGGTGGGGTGAGCTCCCATCACACACTTCAACTCCTGCCAACCCAGCAATTCAAAAGCAGGCAACTGCAAATAGATAAATGGGTACCACTTTGGTGCGTAACTTCACAGGGATGTAGAAGGCACCCTCAACTGGGCATCCCCCAGGAAACAGTGGCAAATTCTGTAATCACGCATGCACTTTGGGTGCTTCTGACTTGGAAGTACTGGTAGCACATCCCTACAGGGTGAAGTTATATGATCATAGAATGCACAAACATGTTCAGAAACATGTTCAGAAAACTAAGCTCTTCAATTGGGGAGACAAGGCTGTGCAGAAGGGCAGTATCAGGCCAGCATCTCCAACAGAATCACAGAACATAATCCAGCCAGGATCTACTTATATTCACCGCATAATACTTTTCCCCTGCTATCTTCTTCTTTAATGAGCTTACCAGGAAGAGCATGGACTGATGACAACAGGCTTGTACTCATCAAATTAAATATTAATCGCAAATAAATTGCAGATCAAAATCTGTTGCGGGTTCCAACATGCAAAATAATCAGATAAGCCTGTATGTGCCATTCCTCCTCTCTGGCATGCCTCCCCATTCCTTCTATTGCCAAATTAGAAAGTTCCTAGGAAAAACATAGCAAAGCTTTCTGCTTTTTTAAAAAAAAAACTTTTAGTCCACTGATAATACATTAGAAAGCCTGCAGGGTTACCCCACATCCCGTTTTTAAATGCTGAACTGAAGGAAAAAAAAGAGGATGTAAAACAAATAACCCAGCTCCCTTTAAATCTTTCTAAATCTTTGTCTCTGATTGGGTTCATTAATAAACATTCTGGTTTTGTTACCAAGAGTGACATATGGCATCATCTTCTAACAGGAAGAAGTATTTTGCATTTTATTGTAGAAAACAAACATGTGAACAGGTTGCAACAGATGGCTTTCTTAGCTTCTGGGGGAAAGGGAGTGAGTCTTTAATAAGCCTTGAAAGAGAGACTTCCTCTCTCTGGTTCTTTTAAGAATATTTTTTTTAAAAAAAATAAAAATTAAAGTTGTTTTGTGAAAATCTCAGATAGGACTGTATGTCGGGCTAGTCTCTACCCCAGAAAGTTAGTGAAGATTTTGACTACTATGAACCACTCCAGGTATTGCCTAAAGCAGTTTCTCATCCTTGGCAACTTTAAGGCGTGTGGATTTCAACTCCCAGAATTCCCCAGCCAGCACCTTAAAGTTGCCAAGATTGAGGGGAAAAAAACTGCCCTAAAGAGTTTATATAGTGTGCACAAAGTCAGGGCTAGTTCTTTCGTTAAAGACACTCTATAATAGCTGAAGGGAGAACTGGATAATTTTATATCTTTTGGGTAAATGATATTTGGTGGAGAAGTGTGCAGTATTTCATTTATTTTCTCTACAAGAGAGGTATAAACTCTAGGAGAGCTAAGGGCTACACTTTATCCTTTGAGGGATTTCCTGGGGATCACTCCACACCTCTCCCTATTCCCCTCCCCCCAAATAATAGTAGAACAGGCCTAAAGCAAAGTCCTTCCAATCCTCTGCAGTTGACTTGATTCCTTTCTAGTTGTGCAGGTCAACATTTCCCCTTCCTCAACATTGAAAATATATTAAAAGTTAGGCGCAGTGGGGTGATCTAAGGAAAGAGATCTCACGGGGCTGTAACCAAGACTGCATCCAACAATTTTGTTGTCTGAGTTGTGAACCTCTCGTTTAGAAGATGTGCTGTAATTTATTTATTCATGAGATCTATGTGATGTCCATCTCAGTCTGAAAAATTTCTGCTTTCCTTCCTCCTTCCCCCTGCTAGGGTAGAATAGAGCTGGAAGGGACCTTAGAGGTCTTCTAGACCAGCCCTCTGCTCAAGCAGGAGAACCTATACCATCCCAGACAACAAGTGACTGTCCAATTTCCTCTTAAAAATCTCCAGTGATGGAGTGCCTATGATTTCTGGAGGCAACTTGTTCCACTGGTTAATTGTTCTCACTCTTGGGAAATTTCTCCTTAATTCCAGGTTGCTTCTCTCTTTGATTAGTTTCCAACCATTGTTTCTTGTCCTGCCCTCTGGTGCTTTGGAGGATAATTTGATCCCTTCTTTGCGGCAGCCCCTCAAATATTGCAATACTGCTATCATGTCACCCCTAATTCTTCTTTTCTTTAGATTTGCCAGACCCAAAACCTGCAGCTGTTCTTCATATGGTTTAGTCTCCAGGCCTTTGATCATCTCAGTGGCTCTTTTGTTTTTCCTTTTCTCAGTTATTTATTTCCTGCCTTTATTATTTTTATAAATAACTCAAGCCAGCAAACACACCTATTTTCCCCACAACAACAACCCTATAAGGTGACTGGCCCAAAGACACCCAGCTGGCTTTCATTGCTAAATCAGGGTTTGAACTCACGGTCTCCCACTTTCTAGCCTAGAGCCTTAACCACCAAAGCACCAGAGGGACCAAAGGTCTCCAAACTTGGCAACTTTAAGACTTGTGGATTTCAAATCCACAACCCTTAATGTTGGTGAAGTCCAGAAGTCTTAACATTGCCACATCTTATATCTTTTTGGTAAATGACATTTGGTGGAGAAGTGTACAGTTTTTCATTTATTTTCAAACTTGGCAATTTTAAGGTTCATGGACTTCAAGTGCACAAGTCTTAAAGTTGTTGAAGTCCAGAAGTCTTAAAAAGTTGCCAAGTTTGGGGACCTCTGCCCTAGACCAAAGTGATAAAAGATCAAATCCACAAGAATAAAATCCAGTTTTGTACCATTTGAATGTAACAACCCATAGAAATACTCCCTTGATAAGACTAGGACAAATAGCATCAGTTCAGGAAATAAGTCCTCCTCAGTGAAAGCCACACTCCTTTCAGTGCATTCTTTTTAAAAGAAGAAGAAGGAAGAAGGAAGAAGGAAGAAGGAAGAAGGAAGAAGAAGAAGAAGAAGAAGAAGAAGAAGAAGAAGAAGAAGAAGA
>NW_020769348.1:1109006-1121506 GCF_900518735.1 Pseudonaja textilis
AAGGAAGGAAGGAAGGAAGGAAGGAAGGAAGGAAGGAAGGAAGGAAGACAGAAACCAGCACAAGCTGGCAGTTCAATTCTCACTAGCTGAAGATTAACTCAGCCTTCCATTTTTCCGTGGCTGATAAAATGAGGACCCAGATTGTTGGAGGCAATATGCTGACTCTAAACCACTTAGAGAGGGCTGTAAAGGACTATGAAGCAGTATGTCAAACCTGAAGCTGACCTGACTGAAGCCATCTTGACCTCTTCAGTGTTGCCACACTGCAGCTGAGAGATAGGGAGAGGAGAGGAGAGATAGCTGGGGTTTTGTAGCCAAAACAAAATACCTTCTCTTGGGAACCAAGGACATTCTCACACCTGGTCAGAGGAAAGAGGAGCAATGTCACTTGGCAACCAGACCGTGCCGTGATTGGACCATGTGACTGATTGTTTTAAGGCAGTGACAAACTTTTACTTTTAATTAGGTGAAAACCACAGGAGTCTTCAGAGTTGGTTTTCACCAGATCTGTGCCAATATAATATTTCCAATAAAGCTATTTGTTGAAGAATCTACCTACCTCGGAGTTTTGCTTTCTATGGGTCTATTACTTGGAACCCTGACATGGTATATAAGTCTAAGTCCTAAGTGCTATATACAGGTAGTCCTCAACTTACAACTAAGGGGGTCAGGAAAAAAAGCTGTTAAGTGTCACCTGTCATTATGTGAGCCTTTGGGTGACCACATCTTTCTTGCCATGATTGTTAAGAGAATCATTGTGGTTGTTAAGAGAGACATCACATGACCATGACTTGCAAACTTCCCTGCTGAATTCCTTATTGGGAACAATCCCGCCCAGTGGTGGGATTCCAATTTTTTTTTACTACTGCTTCTGTGGATGTGGCTGGGTGGGCGTGGCAGGGGAAGGATACTGTAAAATCCCCATTCCCTCCCCAACCCACTAACCTGCTTTCCAGCTCCGTTCTCCTGGGCAGGGCAACAAAAGAAGACCCAGCCAATCAGCTGGGACTCAGGAGGCAGAGAATAGATGGGGGCCGGACCAGTCAGAGGTGGTATTTGCCGGTTCTCCGAACTACTCAAAATTTCCACTACCGGTTCTCCAGAACTGGCCAGAACCTGTGAATATCACCTCTGATTCCGCCCCCCAGAAAGCTGCAAATGGCAAACACATGACTGCAGATTGTGACCGTCATAAATGCATGATGGTGGCCAAGGACCCAAATCACAATCATGTGAGTAGAGAGATGATGCAACGAACTGATGAGAACCGGTCATAAGCTAACTTTTTTCAGCACTTTGAATAGTGCTGTGAATAGTCACTAAACGAATGGTCATTAAGCGAGGACTGCCTGTAGCTTATTACATATTTAAATAATATTCTGAAAATATCATTTAAATATTGTCTTTAAGACCAATCAACTCTCCAAATGTCCATTTCTAAATATAACTTGCCCCAGCTACATTTCTATAAGTATATTGTCTTCAAAGGCACATTTTAAAGTCTGTATTTTTTTCTCTCTCTCTCTTTGTTTTCCCAGCTGCATCACAACATTAGAAGAAATATTAATACAAGTCTACATATTCATTTGGGAAACACAGTCAGGTCAATTCACATTAAAATTCACAGATTTTCAACCCACAAGCACCCAGGGGAAAACTGAAACATCAGAAAAGGAACATTAGGGAAGAAATCTCCTTATTCAACAAGTCAAGAAGAAAATTGGTTTTTGCTGGCTTTTCATTTCGGTTTAATTCTCATGCCTCTGCTCCAAATTTTACTAGTGATGAAAAACTGACCCCATGCTAATTCCTCGTAGGCTGGCCAAGTCTGTTATTGGCCAAATGCAAAACAACAACAAAATAAAATGGAACATTATAAATTCAAGCAATTCTCCTCCCTACAATTTGCTATTATGAGTTTTGGAAAGCTCTGAATTTTTGCAAACATGTGTCACCAAAATGCCTCTTGGAAATACACACTGTAGACCAAAGCTTGTCTTTATTTAAATTTCCACATCACCCAATTCTTACAACTGCTGGGCAGTGTATAATAGGCTGCATCGCGTATTCTGTGGCAAGTTCTGTCTCCAGTGGGTTCCAGATAATCCTTGATTTACAACACTTTGTTTAGTGATGGTTCAAAGTCACAACGGCACTGAAAAAAGTTACTTATGACCGTTTTCACGCTTATGACCATTGCAGCATTCCCATAGTCACGTGGTCAAAATTCAGACGCTTGGCAACTGGTTCATATTTATGACAGTCGTAATGTCCCTGGCTCATGTGATTCCCCCTTTGCAACTTTCTGAAAAGCAAAGTCAGTGGGGAAGCCAGTTTCACTGAATGACCATGTTATTAACTTAACAACTGCAGTGATTCACTCAAAGGTTGTAAAGAAAGGTTGTAAAATGGGGCAAAAATTCACTTAACTACTTGTCTTGCTTAACAACAGAACTTTTAGGCTCAATTTTGGTCATAAGTCGAGTTATAAAAGAGTAAACCGCCTTGTGCTAAACTTCTTGGAACTGGCCATCAAAATATGCCTCATTTATTTATTTTTTATTTACTAGTGCCCCACTTGTATTATTTTTATAAATAACTCAAGGCAGCAAACATATCCAACACATCTTCCTCCTCCTATTTTCCTCACAACAACAACGAGGTGATTGGGCTGAGAGAGAGAGTGACCAGCCCAAAGTCACCCAGCTGGCTAAAAGAAAAAAGAAACAAAATCCTGATGTGAACTATCATAATGTGGTGGCCCGAGCACTGTGCCAGTGAAGACGGGCTCCTGAGCGACGGCCTCCTGCAACCCTCTCTGCAGTGAAAATGGAGCTTGGGAGAGCTGCATCCAGCCCTCGTGAGCTCCGCTTTTGGTTGTGATGGCCTCCTGCAACCCTCTGCCAGTGAAAATGGAAATTGCTGGCAGAGGGTTGCAGGAGGCTGTCGCAGCCAAAAATGAAGCTCAGGCGGGCTGCATGAGACCCTCCCCACACTCCATTTTCACTGGCAGAGGCACCATGGGCAAGTCCTTGGTTGTTTCCAGGGTGGCCCTGTGGTCCAGATCTAAGCACCCCACAGGCCCTTGAGTTTGACACAGATAACAGATAATCAGAGTTGGAAGAGACATTATAGGTCATCTAGTCCAACCCCCGCCCAAACGGGAGACCCTACTCTATTTCTGACAAATGGCAGTCCAGTTTCTACTTGAAAGCCTCCAGTGATGGGACTCCCACAACTTCCGAGGGCAACTTCTGTTCCATGGGTTGATTGTTCTCACTGTCAGAAAGTTTCTCCTTATTTCCAGGTTAAATCTCTCCTTGTTCAGTTTCCACCCATTATTCCTTGTCTGGCCTTCAGGTACTTTAGAAAATAGCTTGATCCCTTCCTGTCTGGGGCAGCCCCTCAAATATTGGAAGAGGGCTATCATGTGTCCCCTGGTCCTTCTCTTCACATGCCCAGTTCCTGTAACTGTTCTTCATATGTTTTAGTCTCCAGTCCCCTAATCATCTTGGTTGCTCTTCTCTGCCCTTTTTCTAGAGTCTCAACATCTTTTTTTATAATGTGGTGACGAAAACTGGATATGGTATTCTAGGTGTGGTCTTACTAAGGCTTTATAGAGTGGTATTAGTACTTGCCTTGATCTTGATTGTATCCCTCTGTTAATACAATTTAGGACTGCATTAGTTTTTTTGGCTGCTGCTGCACTCTGCTGGCTCATATTTAGCTGGTTGTCCACTAAGACTCCAAGATCCCTCTTACAGTTACTGCTATTGAGCCAGGTTTCACCCAGTCTGTATGTGTACTTTTGGTTTTTTTTGCCTAAGTGTAGCTATCTTTTTCTCTACATTGAATTTCATTTTGTTAGATACCGGCCCAGAGATGATATACCAGAGATGGTATTCAGCAGGTTCTGACCAGTTCTGGAGAACCGGTAGTGGAAATTTTGAGTAGTTCAGAGAACTGGCAAATCCCACCTCTGTCTGGAAATTTTACAGTATTCTTCCCCTGCCACGCCCACCCAGCCCCGCCCACAGAACCGGTAGTAAAAATAGTAATAGTAGGTAGTAATAGTAGGTAGTAGGTAGTAATCCCACCTGGCCTATATTCATCCAATGTGCTAGGTAGGAGCTGATCTATATCAGCCACTGTAAACAAGAACATTTCATAGCTTTTGAATTACAAAATATATTAAGCTTCCAACTCCATGCTATAAAGGGGTTACTAGAAGAAGACAACCGAGTCACCATCAGACACAGACAATTCTCAATGCAATCCAGATTGTCATCAGATTTGCAGCCAGATAGCCAGGGTACAAGGCAATTTGATACACAAGCCAAAGGCACAGCACACAATCAGATTGTAGAACTATGCCAAGATCAGTGGGGAATGTTGGACATTTTGTTGGTACAAGGAAATGAGAAATTAGAAAGACTGGGATGGTTTCCGAAAAGGACCAATCCTAAAAAGAACTCTAAAGAATCAGAGCTACAAAGAATGTACCTACAAGGTAGTCAATTGTCCAGGGAGCCCAATGATGTGACATACTGTAGATAGCAATAGCACTTAGACTTATATACTGCTTTATAGTGTTTTACAGCCCTCTCAAAGCGGTTTACAGAGTCAGCCTATTGCCCCCAACAATTTGGGTGCTCGTTTTACCCGCCTTGGAAGGATGGAAGCCTGAATCAACCTGGAGCCTGATGGGATTTGAACTGCCAAACTGTAGGCAGCTGTCTGCAGCAGAAGTAGCTTGCAGTACTACACTCTGACCACTGTGCCACAGAGGCTCCTGGGAAGTTAAAACCCACCCCACTCCTAGGAAAATGAAATATTTTAGGATATACTAAAAAGACAGAATATTTCCCCTAAAAAGAAAAGTAGAGACTCAGGAGGCAGAAACTGAGCCCCCCACTTTTGCTAATGTACCATTACTCTGGCCTGGGCCAGTCTATTTTACATAACAAAGATCTACTCTTTGTATCTATAGCTATAATAGCAATTGCCCAAAGCCCTTTCATTACATCATCATTTAGCAAGGCTCAGACAAGCCTGGGACTCAGGACAACCTACAGAGTTGCCCCAGCATGGCCCCCATGGGAGTCTGACAACCAAGCAGAATACAAGCTCAAATTCAAATCCCAACAGAGGGCATAAAACTAAGGGACTCTCAACATCTCTCCCCTTTTTTTCTGCCCAGGAACCCATCCTGTTCATCAATAAACCATCTTTCCAAGCAGTCACCATGTTTCCAGTGTCTTTCTTCCCCACCTGGAACTGAACCCAGAAGGATATTTCTTCCAACAATGCATTTATGACTACTGAGGTACAATCAACAGAAGAATCAGGGACCAGTTAGGACAGTATTTTTCAACCCTGGCAGCTTGAAGATGGGTGGACCAACTCCCAGAATCCCCCACCAGCCATGCCGCAAGTCTTTCCTTCTTCCTCCTAATGGAGCATCTGTAGCACCCTTATCATTCTGGTTGCCTTTCCAACTCGGGCTAAGGTCCCTTTGACAGATGGTGTCTTCTGTTGGATGGGAGGTAAGGACAATGAAGCCCTGGGCTGTAGCTCTCACCTGGATTAATCAAAAGCGGGTGACTTGCACCTTCCCATGTTTGCCCCATCCCTAACTACCTCCAGCAATCTTCCATCTGAACAGCAAGCCTGCCTCCCATGCAGGAGGAGGGAAATAAAGGTGGGAGCATACGGTTTGTGTCTGTGTGGCACAGAAAGTGATTAAAAATGCTAACAGCCATGATCGTCCAACAACGAGACTCTCCCTGGAGGCTCATCCAAACAGATGGTGATTAGTTTGGGATGGCCGGAACAATTGCGCATACCATGTTGCTGTAACACCCACAGACGATCTGTCAGTGTCCCAAGAGGCTGTTAAAGGCTGTTTACTTCATACAGTTAACTTGAACCATAAGCTTTACAAGGCTGGTTGATACATTTTTAATCACTCTCTTCATAAACCTATATCTCTTTTTTGCCTGTCATGCAATTTTGCCAAAGTCATGCAATTTTGCTTCATTAGATGATAGATAGATAGATAGATAGATAGATGATAGATAGATAGATAGATAGATAGATAGAGATAGATAGATAGATAGATAGATAGATAGATAGATAGATAGATAGATAGATAAAGAGATAGATAGAGATAAAAATAGAGAGACATTGACATAGGCCGATAGAGATAGAGATATATCTGTACAACTTCCATGCAGAAAATTGGAAGCAGGAACAAGGGATACCTACTGGCATAGGTTGCCTGCTGCAAGAGACCAGGAGCCTAGTCAACTGGCTGAAATCTACCTGAATAAAAGCAAGCAAGTTAAACATGCTGGGAATTTTCCGGGCATGTTTTTTTAGAGAAAGAAATACAAATAACAAAGTGAGTTGGTTAAGCCTGAGTTTAGTTTGGAAATGAGATGAAGCGGTTCATTGCAGAAGTCAAGGAACGGGATGGAGAGCAGGCAAGGAAAACATGATCCAATTGATTGGCATGTTGGAAACACATCAAGCTTTGAATGCAACCAGATTGTGACGGAGGTGATCCAGGGTAATCACGCAACCATCCTCCCCAAACATTCACAAATGAGCTTTGGGCATGTGTATTACATCTCAATTTCCACAGCCCAGGACAGCTGCCTGAACACGGGCATCCAATGAGAAGGTTATATGCTACCAGCAACTGACCTTGCAATTGTTTGACTCTGCCACAGTTAATCTTCCCAGGACGTAAAAGCCCAGAGCACTTTGCCAAAGTGTAAACAACCAAGATTATATTAGTGAAATGAACAACAAAAAAGAGTTTGACTTCCATGTGACTCCACCCAATTTGCTTTTCCAAAACAAGGAAACATTTTCTGCCCTTTGATATTCTTGTTATTTATTTTATTACTTACTCAAGTGAGGATTCTGCCCGATGTCAATCAACGTCAAGGGAGTCACAGCGATAGTGTAAACCAAGGGTCTTCAAAATTGGCAAATTTAAGACTTGTGGACTTCAACTCCAAGGATTCCTGAGCTAATATGACTGGAGGAGGAATTCAGGGACTTGAAGTCCACAAGTCTTAAAGCTGTCAAGTTTGAACACCCCTGATGTAAAATAAAAGCAACATTAGAATTAGAATTATTAGAATTCTTTATTGGCCATATGTGATTGGACACACAAGGAATTTGTCTTGGTGCAAATGCTCTCAGTGTACATAAAAGAAAAGATACATTCGTCAACATTATAGAAATCAACCACAACAAGGAGAAAAGTAATTACAAAATAAGGAAAGGAGCAGTGGTGGTATTCTACTGGTTCGGTCCAGTTCTGGCATACCATAAGCACTGAAGATCAGCTGAGACCAAACTGGTTCTCTCTGATGAGATGCTGTCAGGCCCACCAACCCGCCAGGGCTTCCATTCTGACCTTTATTCCCTGCTTTTGAAGTGCAGCTGCTTTGCGCGGCACAGCAGATTGCCGTGCGTCAGCTGCTGAAGTGATAGGGAGAATGCAGGATTGCAGGAAAACCTCTGCGTCGGTGCAAAGTGCATGCAAAGCACATCCACCCAAGCCACACTCACTGAACAAGTGGTAAACTTTTTTTGAAATGCACCACTGGACAGGAGGATAACCCAATGACCAAGTAAAGATAAAACATCACCAACAGTGGAGTCCTGCTTGCCTGTCCTAAGGTCTGGGTAAATAACCAGGTCTCCAAAGGCTTCTGGAACATCATCAGGATGGAAGCCATATAGATTTCAGAAGGGACGTCATGGCAGCTATAGAGAAGGCAAATTTCCTAGGTTCTTCAAAGAGGACACTGTTTAATCAAAGGGACCCAGAGAGTCCCTTTTCACCACACTATACAAAAAGATTGTTGAGACTCTAAAACAGGGCTCCCCAAACCTAGTGGGCCATGGCCTATTTGCAACCAGGCTGTGCATATAGCACGATGCATGCACAGTGGGGGTGGTATTCTGCAGGTTCAGACATTTTGAGTAGTTCGGACATTTTGAGTAGTTCGGAGACCCAGCAAATACCACCTCTGACTGGCCCCGCCCCCATCTATTCTCCGCCTCCCAAGTCCCAGCTGATTGGCTGGGTCTTCTTTGATTGCCCTGCACAGGAGAACGGAGCTGGAAAGCAGGTTAGTGCGGTGGGGAGGGAATGGAGATTTTACAGTATCCTTCCCTTGGAGTTGGGTGGGGATGGAGATTTTACAGTATCTTTCCCCTGCCATGCCCACAAAGCCATGCCTACAAAGCCACACCACGCCCATAAAGCCATGCCCACAGAACCGGTAGTAAACAATTTTGAATCCCCAAATTCACTCAACAAGAGCAATGGGCACAGGGACTCGCAACCCCACTCTCTTTTGTGTCTCTTTATTACAAATAGCTCCCAAGATGAGAGACGAGGCCTTCTAAGCAATGGAAATTAGATTATGGATTTCCTCTTGCTGAAAGCCAAGCATCAAGCGTTACTCTATTACTGGGTATGAAGAGAAGATCTGGATATCAGCCCAAGCTTTTAGGTTTCACAGTATTCTGCTCAATATTTTGTTTTTATATGGATGGCTTTTATCCTACTGTTCTGGATTATTTTTAATACATATAATTTAGATCTATTGATAACGATGATGATGGTGATAATAATAATTTAGTAATATAAAATTGGAAGGCCGTTTAATTGGACATTTAATCCAATATGCTGCTCAATATAATTGTTTTGCGACATGAATAAAATTGATTCATAACAACATAGACTCGGAATAGATGACCTTGCAAACAACAAAATACAGTGCTCAAAAGACTCCCCTTTTGAAAGCAAGCAAGCAATAAATATCATACTTTTTAAAAAAAATACAAAACTTTTCCTTCAGTTAAAGAGAACACAAATAATTTGCAGCTCACAAATAAAATCCACATTAAAACATTGAGAACTCATGGATTATTCCAGATCAGTATTTCTCAATTTTGCTACTTTTAAGGACGTGTGAACCTCCAGGTGTGTGAACTTCCTCAACTCCCAGGCTGGCTGGGGAATTCTGGGAGTTGATGTGCACACACCTTAAAAACGTAGCCATTGTTCTAGATAACAGAATAAGGGATTTTTTTTTTTTTTTAAAAAAGAAGTTTCAATTGATATCAAACACAATAAACCTATCATAAAGAAGGCCCTAGGCTAGTTTTCTAAGGAAAGCACAATAGAAAGGCCACATGAAGCCACCGCTGAGAAGCCCCATTTAAAGACCGAGAGATGCCTACACTGTGGTGTTGGGGATGCAGATATATTTGGTATATAGCTGGAATCAGCTCAGGCAAGGGTAGGATTCTACCGGTTCGGACCGGTTCTATAAAACCGATTGTTACGATTCTGTGCAGTTCAGAGAACAAATCGTGCACTTGGCTGGCCCCGCCCCTCTCCATCCACCCCTCCCCTCCCCCACACTGTCAGTCCTTATCACGCATGCGTGACATCGCTGACTGCGTTCCCCTCTTCCCGGTCACTCCTTAAGATATTTCTTTTTTTCCCCCTCCTGACGATCAGATGTTCCGAGGATCAGCTGTGTCGGGATCCCCCTTGCTGTCTTACTGCCTTCCCCAGGAGGCTTTCCTGAGGCCCAGGAGGCAAAGAGGGGTGGGGGGTTTTACCCCACCCCCCAGATTCCATTTTTTTTGCCTTCCTGGGGCCCCAGGGAAGCCTTTTGAGAGCAAAAATGCCTCCCTGGACACTTTCCTGAGGCCCTGAAGGCCCAAAAATGGAGCATTGGGGGGCGGGTTGCTGCATGTCCCCCCAGGCCCCATTTTTTGCCTTCCTGGGCCCCAGGGAAGCCTTCTGGGAGCAAAAACTACCTCCCAGGAGGCTTCCCTGAGGCCGAGGAAGCCCCAAAAGGGGGGTACCAAAAAAAAAGGAAGGCACACCCACCCAGTCACATGGCCATGCCCACCTAGCCATGCCCACAGAACCGGTTATTAAAAAATTTGAATTCCACTCCTGAGCTCAGGGATGAACACAATGATAGAGGATCCACTTTAAAAATATTAAAGACATACGCCAATCACACCGCCAAACCTTCCGCTACTTTGTTCATTCCGTGATGAATTTCCCTCCTGCCCCCCATATGATCTTCTCTGAGGCAGAGAGGAACCATTGAGTCAAAGGTTTCCTTCCATTAGCAAAACTTTTATGGAACTCTGCTACTATGGATTCTCATTAATGATTTATTTGAATATATATCCAGGGAGTTAATCTCCTCATATTGATGAATGGTTAAAAATTAAAGAGCTGGAATAGCCCTAAAGAAAATTAGAAGCAAACCACCAAAGAATTCAGAAAAGCTTTTAAAGCAAGCATGGCATTTTAAACACTAGGGCACAGAGCAAGCAAATTCCACAGGCAGAAGATGGTTGAATCAAACAAGTAAGAAAGGCAGAGGCCTATCCCAGATATATTAGAGGTGACTGGGAGGATTTCTTTCAAATCAGCACTTGATTCCCATTGATTACAGGAAACTGGCAGCTCTTTATCCAAAAACTACATGCTGTCAAGGGTTGGTGCATCTTGATGCAAGTCTCCCAGACGCCAGGAACTTTGTGAATATAAGTCTGATACAGTATGCTCCTGAAAGGTCTGTTGGCTGTTTTCTTGCAGACTTTCCTTTACCAAAGTACGTAACATTGATTGTGATAGGCTCCTCTCATATATATCCATTAAATTTAAGGAAGGAAGGGAGGGAGGGGAGGGGAGGGGAGGGGAGGGGGAGAGAGGGGAGGGGGCTGGCCCAAAGTTACACAATGAGTTTCTATGACTGATGATAGACTTGAACTTGACTCTTTCCAATTCTAAACCAGAGCCTCAACTATTATGACTCCAACAAAACTGAAGGGTAAACATAGCTTGGTGATTGTCTTTCCACGTTGAAGATTTGAAGTTTAGCCCCTAATATCACCAAGTCTGTAATTTGGAGTTTTTTTTAATGCCTTTGACTCCTTTTGACTACTTAGACAAGTCCCTGAAGTTTTCTGGATAAGGCTTTTCAGAAGTGGTTTGCCACTGCCTCCTTCCTAGGTCTGAAAAACATGACTGGCCCAAGGTCAACCAGATGGGTTCATGTCAAAGGCAAACAAATTTTGGCATGGTGGTTATTTTTGTTTAAAGGGAGGGAATATCAAAAGGGTAGGAGACCTCATATTATGAAAAATGAAAGGAGGTTGTGTTTAAGAGAAATGCAGTTTTAGATTTGCTTCTTAGCTTTGTTCACTTCAGTGTCCCTATTGTCCTGCCACGGATGCAGATAATAGAACATGCCATTTACACACACTGATGTAGAACATGCTCGTACACATTAATGTAGAACATGCCTATGTTCAAGACTTGGCCTACAACACCCATGCCTACTTTTCAGCTCATACAAAACGGTTGATAGATTAGGAGAAAGCTGGGGTTCGTTTGGTAGCTTGTGGACCACCCATACCACTTGGGTAGGATCACACTGGATGAGGCTCATTCCAGCTCTTTTGAGGAAGGGGTGGATGGGTTTATCCTTTGTTTGAAATCTCTGCTTAGACTTTTTTAGGTGGCTCCAGCCCATATCAATGAGTCCTGCTGAGCCAGCTGTTTGAAAGTGGACAACCACAAATAGATAGTTGGGTAACACTTCGGTAGGCAATTTAATGGGAACAGTAAGCAATGGATTACCACAAGGTTCGGTCTTAGGCCCAGAACTCTTTAATATCTTCATAAATGACCTAGATGAGGAAGTAGAAGGGGAACTTATAGATAATACTAAGCTGGCAGGAGTAGCTAACACCCAAGAAGATAGGCTCAAGATCCAGATAGATCTTGACAGACTTGAACACTGGGCCCTATCTAATAAAATGAAATTCAATATAGCGAAAAATAAAGTCTTACACTTAGGCAGGAAAAACCAAAAGTACACATATAGGCTGGGTGAAACCAGGCTTAACAGCAGTAACTGTGAGAGGGATCTTGGAGTCTTAGTGGACAATCAGTTAAATATGAGCCAACAGTATGTGGCGGCAGCCAAAAAAGCCAGTGCAATCCTAAATTACATTAAGAGATGGATACAATCAAGATCAAGTGAGGTACTAATACCACTCTATAAAGCCTTAGCAAGACCACACCTAGAGTAGTGCATCAAGTTTTGGTCACCACACTATAAAAAGATGTTGAAACTCTAGAAAAAGTGCAGAGAAGAGCAAGTAGGATGATTAGGGGACTGGAGACTCAAACATATAAAAAACAATTGCAGGAACTGAGCATGGCTGGTCTAGTGAAGAGAAGCACCAGGGGAGACATGATAGTTGTGTTCCAATATTTGAGGGGCTGCCACAGAGAGGTGTGTGTGTGTGATCAAGCTATTTTCCAAGACACCTGAAGGCCAGACAAGGAATAATGGATGGAAACTGAACAAGGGGAGTTTCAACCTAGAAATAAGGAGAAACTTTCTGTTAGTGAGAACAATCAACTA
>NW_020769348.1:1124006-1149343 GCF_900518735.1 Pseudonaja textilis
ACATTTTTCATAACCATTGGCATTGGGGAATAAATAAATGCTGAAATGGTCTACACAGAATCCACTGCTGAAGGCGGTGTTTGGCACAAAAGTGTAACCTTTCACCATGAGTTGTGAATTCCTCAGATTCCTTTTGAGTTAATACTGTAAAGTGGGTAATAAATATGTTAAATTTTCCATTCTAATACTAATCCACCCAATTTCTGAAATAGTTTGAATCCTTTTTTCAAGAGTGATGCATATTTGTATGCAAGTTTCTCTACTCTTATTTTTAAAGCACTGTGCACCCATGTTTCTTTGATGAAGAATTTTATCCAATCCATATCTCTTGATAGACATGTTTACACTGGAGTTTATAATGCAGAAATTACTAAAAGTGCCTAGTTATTCATACATTGCTTTCAGATGTATGAATAAGCTGACATTAAAATACTCAATGTCAATTACATGGAAATAAATTGTCCCTCATTCCTATGCTAAGAACAGAATCTTGGCGTCAAGTTCAGCTTTTGCTATTACTCAACAGAATTACTGTATAATTTGCAAGGTCTTAATTGGAATTCAATATTAAAGGGTGATCTTTTAACTTTAATTATATCAATGGTAATTTTAAATTTTAAAATCCTTTAAATTGTTAAAAGATCAAGTCAACATTTACTGCAAGAATATGTAAGATTCAAGAAAAAACTCTTGCCAAATTAACATTTCATTTTTTAAAAAAATGGAAATCTTACTTAATAGACAGTTGCAATACTCTAGACATAATTGGCTAAGTTAGCTAATTAGTTAAGTGCAAACTAGATGGCATAATAAAGGGAGAAGTAACTAGGTTATCAATGATCCCTCATTCAGTGAAAGATTACATATGATACTACAAAATTTTCATTAATATTTTCATTAATGATTTGGATAAAGTTGAAGAAATGCTTATTGAATTGAAAGATGATGCAAACTTGGATAGGATAGGAATACTTTAGAAGAAGTTAGAGAAATGGTCTTCAAGTAACACTAGTAAATTTAGCAGAGATAAGTTCTTCACTTAGGAAGCAAAAAAAATCAATACACAAGTATAAATGAAGATATCTGGCTTGGTGAATACTTAGAAAAAGGTTCTTGGAATAGAAGATGATAATTGTTAGACTTCCCAGCTGCTAGAACTAAAAATCTCACAGTCAGTAAGTCAAGGTTTCAGCTTGTTAAAATACATTTACTGCAAGAATTGGGGGAAACTGTTACAAAATAAAGCAACTACCATATGTAAGATTCAACCCCAATGTATACAAGAAGCAAAGCTCTTTTTAAGAAAAAATCATTTCTACCACTGCAACAAAATGGGTTTCTGGCTGGCCAAATGTAGCCCTACCAACAGCAAAACGAATATGAGCTACAACTAAAATTTCAGGCCACATTCCCAGAAGTATAATCCTCAGATCATAGGAAATAATATATTCTACTTCATTTCATTTTCCTAAATTCTATTCTGAGCATTGCAGCCCAGAAAAATGGAATGGTCCAAAGAACCTAAATGGAAGAATGGAAGAAGCTGAACATGTGTTCACTTTAAGGTAAGGTGGCTAAGGAATGGAGGCTATGATAGCACTCTTCAAACACGTGAAAGGCTGAATAAAGCTTGTTCTGTTTTGCTCCAAAACGCAGGACACTGAAGAATGGATTTAAATTTTAGAATGGAAGATTACAATTACAATTTAAAATGATTCCTTAAAAGCAATTGCATCATTGCATCATCATGAGCCATGGTGATGCCGTGGTTAGAGTGCAGTACTGCAGGCTACTTCTGCTGACTGTCGGTTGCCTGCAATTTAGCAGTTCAAATCTCACCAGGCTCAAGATTGATTCAGCCTTCCATCCTTCCGAGGTGGGTAAAATGAGGACCCAGATTGTTGGAGGCAATATGCTGAATATTTATTCAGCCTTTCACGTGTTCGAAGAGTGTTATCATAGCCTCCATTCCTTAGCCACCTTACCTTAAAGTGAACACATATTCAGCTTCTTCCATTCTTCCATTTAGGTTCTTTGGACCATTCCATTTTTCTGGGCTGCAATGCTCAGAATAGAATTTAGGAAAATGAAATGAAGTAGAATATATTATTTCCTATGATCTGAGGATTATACTTACAACCACTTAGAGAGGGTTGTAAAGCACTATAAAGTGGTATATTAAGTCTAAATGCTATTGCTATCATTGCAACATGGAACCACAATCCCACCAATCTCCTGTTTAAAATGCAGTCCTTTCAGAACTTCCAAGAAGGTCGCACACCCATTTGCACTGTGATTCAGGTAACCCTGAGGGCACAGATAAACCTCCAAGAAGCCTCAATAATTCTCAGACAGCTAATGACCTACCCTTCAAAGTGACCGCAAGGAATATCAATCTTTCCATTCCACAGCATTCAGTCAGAACTGAAGATGCTTCTTGGATAAGAAGTGAGATTTCAAGCAAAAAAATAAAGTCAGTTGCCTTATGGGACAACCATGACCTAGATGACTGAGAATCTCCATAGATATGTCGAAGCAGAATTTAAACTGACACACTTTAGTTTGGATTTTTGCACTGATAATGGGGTTATTTCCCATTCTAGGATTTTTTTTTATTTGATTGAGACATTTTTATGGACCAACCAAAATCAGAGAGCATCAGGAACCCACAGTCCAACCTTGAGTTGCAAATGTTCTCTTCTAGTGAAATTTAAAATTGAAAGACTGGGGCATAACCATTTTGAATACCTTGAATAGCAATAGCACTTAGACTTATATATCGCTTCACAGTGCTTTACAGCCCTCTCTAAGCTGGTTTACAGATTCGGCATATTTGCCCCCAACAATATGGGTCCTCATTTTACTGACCTCAGAAGGATGGAAGACTGAGTCAACCTTGAGCCTGGTGAGAATCAAACTGCCAAACTGCAGGCAGCATGCAGTACTGCATTCTAACCACTGTGCCACTAAATTTGCATAATTGCAGAAGGTTGACCATTCACCCAGGGGTAAAATGGACAATAGTATTTTGGAGAGGATCACTGCAGCCAGGGCAGAGATTTTAATAAAAATTCCCAGTGGCATAGCATTAGGCCATTCATCTAAAATTATTTTGTTTATCCATGTCCCAGATACACAAGGCAAAGTCTTTTGCTTGCCTATACACACAAAATCCCACTATTCAATTTATTGTGTTCCTCTCCCTTCTAATAAACATCTTTAGATTTGTTGTGGTTAGCTGGCAGCAGGTGCAGATGGCTGAGGAGAGCGAGGACTCAGATGAGGAGCCAGAACCATTAGGGAGTGGATTGCTGCCTTCAGAGATTGTGGGGGCTGGCAGCAGCGATGAGGAGGTTCCCGAGGAGCCTGTGCCAAGTGCGCGTGCGTGCAGGCCTGCTAACAGGAAAGAGCAGTTGCAGCAGCACGAGCGACTCGGGAGTAAGGCTACAAGGTAATGGGCCCTCCTTCAAGAAGATAAAAGCCAGCTGTGAAGTAAACGTTCTTTGTAGGAAGCAAAGACGTTTTGAAACTCGGCCTCACAGACATTGCAGTATCTTAAGTTGGTATTTGAAGACTCTTGAGTTGTGAAATATTTCTTATCTGTTATTCTTGGCAGTCTCGCACAGTTTTGGCGAGGCTTGTGCTTATCAAAGTTAATTAGTTTGCAGCAGCCTTTTAACCGTGGATTCGTAATAATCATTAAAAGGTTTCTGTTCCCTTTAGTTCGTGTTTGTTTTATTGGAAAAGGGTTTGGGTCAGAACAAGATTCTAAAATATTTGAATGTCCTTTTTAATGGCTATAAGTAATTCTAGATACAGGGATATATGTTACCATGAATTTCATCAAACAATTATGTTTCATTTCCCTCCTCCCATAATTGCACAGAATTCCCATAAGAGTTCATTAGAAATGAATGAATAAATGTTTCAATCTTTCACGAGTATAATATTTGTGTCTCACTCTAGATTTGAATTCTGTTCAATCATCCTCAAATGATACTTCACTAATGACACATGAAAACCATCTAATGTATTAGACTGCCATAACATAGAGGAAAGTAGCTAAACACCACACTAGTGTACACCGTGCACAATCCAATCCTCATGAACGTTGCACGCAGGATATCACCTAGGCATCCAGGAAGGTGTGTGTCTACCACTAAATCCTCAGGAGAAATAATCCCATCCAGAATCTGTTACATTTTCTAAATTACATTTTGAAAAGAGTGGAGAGAAGAACAACTAAGATGATTAAGAGCCTAGAGACTAAAACATATGGAGAACCATGACAGGAATCAGGTATGACTGGTCTAGAGAAAAGAAGGACTAGGGGTGACATGATAGCAGTGTTCCAATATTTGAGGGACGGCCATAAAGAAAAGGAGATCAAACTATTCTCAAAAGCACCTGAGGGCAGGACAAGAAGCAATGGGTAGAAACTAATCAAGGAGAGAAGCAACCTAGAACTAAGGAGAAATTTTCCTGACAGTTAGAACAATTAATCAGTGGAAGGACTTGCCTTCAGAAGTTGTGAATGCTCCAACACTGGAGATCTTTAAGAAGAGACTGGGCAGCCACTTGTCTGAATTGGTATAGGGACTCCTGTTTGAGCAGCGGGTTGGACTAAAAGATCTCCAAGGTCCCTTTCAACTCTATTATTCTGTATTCTGTTGAAAATATAATCACTCAGATGATCCGATATTAAAAATTCTAATGTCAGCATTCCAGAGAATATCCATTCCTGTCAGTAACTCCAAGACAAGCATAATCTCAAAATTACTTTTATTAGAATAGCACCTGGCACATCTGTGGGATTCTGAAACTAAAATGTTCCCGGCTTCCCCACAGTATCCCAATCTACAAACCATCCCCTTTTCACTCATCATCACACCACATGAACCAATCCCAAAGTAAGTTCCAATTCTTTCTACACCACATTCTTTAACCTTGAGCTATTAAAAGAAATATATTTTGTCTACTAAGAGCTACTCAATTAGCATCACCCCCCCTCCCACTTTCTCCAGCTATGTGGCAGCAATGAATCATGATTCCATAGCTGACATTTAAACCATATGGACAAATCCTTACTTAGTTGTCTCTAAACTACTATTTCTCACTGATTTTATATCTTCAATGCTAGACTCCAATATAATGAAAAGAGGACATTGGACTTCTCCCTCTTATTTTAAATTTCTGGAGGTGAAAGGAAAATCAATGCTTTTCTCCCAATTCATGAAAACACAGAACTGGAAGGGACTACAGGCAGTCCTTAAGTAACAACCGGTTGCTTAGTGACGTATTGAAGCTACAACTGAATTCCCCAGAGATTCTTAAGACCTGGTTCTGAAGTTCTGGCACCCGCCCCCCCCTTCCTCCACCTGCAGTTCATGGGATAGCATTTTGGGTGCTTGGCAACTGGCCCTCATTCCCAGTCATTTGTGGCACCCCATAGTCACATGACCATGATTTAAGTTTTCCGCTAGAAACCGGCATTTATTTCCATATTTTCAGCAAAAACGCACCTTGTACAATGGATTTACTTAATGACAATAACAAAAAGGGTCATAGTATCAGATGCAGATATGGAATGACCTGGTTAACAACTCTCATTACTTACAACTCTAATTCTGAACTTTCTCTTGATTCCTTCATTTAGGCCATTCAGCAGAAACATCCAAATTAAATTTATAAATTAATATAATATTAAAGCATCCTGGGTAGATGACTATCTAGTCTCCACTTGAACATACCCAATGAAGAGTAATTCTGATTATTTATTTTATCCCATCTTTATTAATATTTTTAATGAATAAATCAAGGTGGCAAACATATCTAATATTCTCTCCCTAATATCTCCACAATACTACCCTATGAGGTAGGTGGAGCTGAGAGAGACTGGCTGGCCCAAAGTCATCCAGCCAGTTTTCGTGGGACGAGAACTCACAGCCTCCTGGTGATTGGCCCAAAGTCATCCAATCAGTTTTCATGCCTAAAGCGGGACTAGAACCCAGTCTCCTAGTTTCTAAACTGGTTACTTAGTCACTACACCAATTGGCAAATCATTTGTTCCATTCTGCAGGAAAGACAGAGAACAATTCTGATAATAAATCTTCCAAATTCTTTCACCAGAATAAGGAAAATGGCAATATAATATTTGCTAAACGTGTCATTTGAAATCCACACTAATCACTGTTCTGGTATGTGTATTCCACAAGCGATCTAATCTAGTTTGAAAAGTATTTTTATTATTTAAAAAAAATATTTAAAAAGAGCTGAGAAAATTCCCTGACAAAAGAAGAAAAGTATCTACCAAGCAGATCCAGTGATAAGAGTTAACGCTATTATAGAAATATATGGTGGATGGCTAGAAACAGTGGTGTAGTTGTATTCTAACATCAAGAAATATTCCTCAATGTGATAGGTAGGTAGGTAGGTAAGTAAGTAAGTAAGTAGATATCTAACTGTCTATGGAGATTCTGAGTCATCCAAGTCATGGTTGACGCAATGGTGCTTTTTTCAAGAGGCAACTGGACTTTCTGGTTTTTCTTTGAAGAAGTTTTGCTTCTCACCCAAGAAGCTTCTTTAGCTCTGACCGGATGGTGGGAAATGGAAGGATTTATACTCCTTGCAGACAGCTGAAACAAGCACTTAATAATGCATGGCACAAAGTAGGAGAACAAACACATTCAGCAGTCCGTCTGCATTTAAAAGACACAGGCTACTCTTTTGAAGACAACAAAGTGCATATTTTGGACAGAGAGGATTGCTGGTTTGAAAGAGGGGTTAAAGAGGCCATCTATGTCAAAACTGAACAGCCCTCTCTCAACAGAGATGGAGGAATATGACACCATCTATCTCCAATCTACAACACAGTCCTTTCAACAGTTCCAAGAAGGCTCCACACTCATTTGCACCACTCAGGTGACCCTGATGACACAGATAAACCTCCAGGTGACCTTAATGACCCGCTAAAAGAATGCAAATGACCAGCTGTCTGCAAGGAGTATAAATCCTTCCATTCCCCACCATCCAGTCATAACTGAAAAAGCTTCTTGGATGAGAAGTGAAACGTCTTCAAAGAAAAACCAGAAAGTCCAGTTGACTCTTGAAAAAAAGCACCTTTGAGATAGACAGATAGATGTTGGTTGTCTTTGTATTCCATTTATGAAGAAAAGATATGGATTTTAATAAATAAAAAAAATGTTTGGCCATCAATGCTAGCTAAATTCATGGCTCCGGCATTCTCGAGAGCATAAGACACTAATTAGATTGTGGCTACTAATGGCCTTTACTCATTTCTTTTGTCTATGTATCTATCTAGGCAGTCTCAACCAAGAGAATAACTGACAGATGCCTCCATCCATCTCTTTTGTGGACATCAGGGTGGTGTAACATATGTCCCACCAAATGTTCCTCTGCTTCAGCTCCATATCTTGTCAAAGCTGAGGAGTAATTGGTATTGTAATCCAACAACGTCTGGGCAAGATGCCCAAAACACATGGGTTCAACCAATACAACCCCCAAACAGGTTTAACAAAGCACCATTACATGTTATTGCGTAATTTGAAGGCTATTTCACTCAACATACTAAGACAATGACTGGGTTTCCATAATGCCCTGAGCCACAAACTACCCAACCCCACTTGATCATATACTTGTGACTCAAAGGTGCTTTTTCAAGAAAGAGGCAACTGAACTTTCTTTGTTTTTCCTTGAAGACATTTCACTTCTCATTCAAGAAGCTTCTTCAGTTCTGTTTTCTAGCAAAACTAGAAAGTCCAATTGCCTCTTGAAAAAGCATCATTGGGACAACCATGACCTGGATGGTTGAGAATCTCCATAGACAGAGCCTCGTGAATTCTACAAAGCCAGACATGAAAGTTTACATGTTTCAATAGAAGAGAGTGTATGTAACTTAGGGTTGATCTGTGGGGTTCTCAATGATCTCCAGGCATGGTTGTTTTCACTGATGATGTTATCTAGTTGGGTAATGAAATGTCTGCAAGCCAACCACCAATCTCAGAGAATACCAAGAACTTTACAATTGATATGTTCTTTGGATCTGGTATGCACTGTTGAGGTAATCCACCTAACTCATTTCTAACATGCACCAGAGTTACATTTCTGAATGCTAACATTTACTTTAAGAGACTATATGAACCCCAACCCAAGGACACCCAAGCATTTGATGTCCACCCAACATTTCCCGTAAGAATCCTTGAGACACAATGCCGACTGGACAGTAAGTCGGTTTCATCTATCCTTGTGGAGGAACAAGAATAAAAAGATACCAATTCTTCTCTATGCATCTGTTAGGTTTTTTTTTTTTTTTTGGGGGGGGGGGGGTTGGAAATGCAACTAGTTAGCGGATGACTTTGTCAACTGGGAAGGGGCTGAAGACTGGGTGAAAAACACACAAAAATATATATAGGTAATTGAAAGTGTATTCGGTTCAAGCAAACAGGCTGGCTGGTAAGCATTTAGATCATTAAAGCTGCCAGCTAACGAACATCAAACGCAGGCCAATATTAATGAAGCAGTTGTATTAATTTCCAATTTCTCAGGAAGCTAAGCAACTGGATCATTAGCCTTTTTTTCCTTCTCTCTCTCCCCTCCCTCTGTCTGTCTCTCTCTCTCTCTCTCTCTGACATGGTATTAATGAGCTTTTAATGCCCCACAGGCTTTAATAGGCCACGTTGGGAATCCAGAAATACTGCAATTTGTACTGAGGATTTAGATGCTACCCTCCCCACTACAAAAAAAAAAAAAAAAAAAAGCCCCTTTCTGCTCCAGAGAGCAAGCATTTGATCAGTCACTTTCCCTAGTGGAACAGCACAACGGAATAATAAGTGGCAACTGAGCGATTAAATCAAGCCGCCCACTTGGAGTGCCAGGAAAATGTGATTGTCACTAACAATCTACCGTTTGTTAACACCACCAGGGTATAAGAAACCAAGCAGTCAATACGCCTAGTGTTTCTAACACTCTCCCTCATCCAACATATCTTTTCGTTCGTAAACACACATATACAGACAGAGAGGAAAACAAACGCTAGCAGGTGGTCTGGTGGTGTGCGATGGCTTGCTTTTTTTTTTTTTTTCCCCTCCTTTCCAGGAGATTGTTGTTCTTAAGTAAAATTTTCTTCTCTGTTTTTCTCTCCTAAAGGCATAAAAGAAAATCTGAAGGGGGAAACAAATGAAACAGTAAACCATCTGTCCTTGCTTTCAGCCAGCCAATTACACCAGAGAGCATCTGATTGGAAAACGTGTCCTTGTCTGAATGCAGTCTGATTTGGTGCAGTGGGAAAAGCAGAAATGCCTTCCCGTCTCATATGGACACTGCTTGTCTTGAATCACCACCCTGGTTTTAATTAGGCTTGAAAGGAATCCAGTGGAGAAGTTTTAGGATGGAAAAGACCCGGTGGAAAACATCTAACCGAGCGGTTGGGCAGCTGCCCTCTGTTTTCCTTCCAAAGTTTGGATAAGGAGCATTTGCCACAGATCCTTCAACCTCCCCGCATCTTTTCCTGAAAGATTATGGCATAATTTATGCAACTGTCTTACCCTTGGTACAGTTTCTCCAGGTTGAATGTCGTCATTCAAAAGCAAGACAAATAAAAGCCAGCAAATCCACATGGGTTGTCTTGGAGAATTCACACCTTGCCTTTTGCAGAATTAATTTCAACGAAGCTGTTTGCAATTTAAGAAGGACAACAGCTAACCAAGAAGTCGTCAACACAGTTTAAGAATCAATCCAGTTATGACCAGGTGGGCCATCCAAATAACAATAAGACTCAAATGGCTTTACTCCTGAGTCATAAATACAGAGGTGGGTATGCAGGTGGTCCTCGACTTATGACTACAGTTGAGCCTCACATTTCTGTTGTTAAGTGAGACCATTGTTAAGTGAGTTTTTACCTCATTTTATGACATTCCTTGCTACAATTGTTAAATGAATCATTGCAGTTGTTACGTTAGGAACACAATTACTGAGTGAATCTGGCTTTGCACTGCAACCGTCATAAATATGAGTCAGTTGCCAAGCATCTGAAATTTAATCACATGACCAGGGGGATGCTGGTCATGTCCATTGTAAGTGTGAAAAACAGTCACGAGTCACTTTTTTTCTCTGCTGTTGTAACTTGGAACAGTCACTAAGTGAACTGTTGTAAGTTAAGGGCTACCTGTACCTCCACAGCACAGCAGACACATGCAGAGATCGCCTGATCTCATTCATGGGCCTAATTCAAAATTTCTGGAAAAAAAAATCCAATCCAGTTTGAGTCATTCCAAACATACAGTATTTGGATCCAGCCTGTTGCTCTAATCCAAAGTGATTCCTCCCATCCCCAGTTCATTTGCCCAATGCTTTGCAAAACAAAAGGATATATCAACAGTAGAGACTTTCAAATTTCTAGGTTCTACTATATCACATGACCTAAAATGGACACCTAACATCAAAAACATCATCAAAAAAGCACAACAAAGAATATTCTTTCTGCGCCAACTCAGAAAGCTCAAACTGCCCAAGGAACTGCTGATACAGAGGAATTATTGAGTCTGTCATCTGCACCTCTGTAACTGTCCGGTTTGGTTCTGCAACCCAACAGGACAGACACAGACTTCAGAGGATAATTAGGACTGCAGAAAAAACAATTACTACCAACCTGCCTTCAATCGAGGACCTGTATATTACATGAGTCAAAAAGAGGACTGGGAAAATATTTACAGACCCCTCACATCCTGGACATAAACTGTTTCAACTCCTTCCCTCAAAACGACACTATAGAGCACTGCACACTAGAACAACTAGACACAAGAACAGTTTTTTCCTGAATGCCATCACTCTGCTGAACAAATAATTCCCTCAACACTGTTCAACTATTACAAAGTCTGCACTACTATTACTGTTAATCTTCTCATCACTCCTTATCACCCATCCCCTTCCACTTGTGACTGTATGACTGTAACTTTGTCGCTTGTATCCTTACGATTTATACTGACTGTTTCCTAGTATGATTTGATTGCTGATTGTACCCTATGACTATCATTAAGTGTCATACCTTATGATTCTTGACTCCTGACAAATGTATCTTTTCTTTTATGTATACTGAGAGTATTTACACCAAGACAAATTCCTTGTGTGTCCAATCACACTTGGCCAATAAAGTATTCTAATGTTCTAATTCTAATGTTCTAATATATAGTGATAGTAACCCTTTTTGCAGAAAACACCCAGAAATTTCAGACAACGGGATGTGAATCAATTTGATTTTCTACCATACCTTGTTCATGATTTGTTCTGGGACATTTGCTCCAAAGATATAACTCTACTATAAATAAATCAAAGAGGGCTGTGAAAATACCTAGAGACCCCCTCGCATCTTGGACATAAACTGTTTCAACTTCTACCTTCAAAACGACGCTATATGAGCTGTGGTGATGCAGTGGTTAGAATACAGTACTGCAAGCTACTTATGCTGATGCTGGCTGCAGTTCAGCAGTTCGAATCTCACCAGGCTCAAGGTTGCTTGAGCCTTCCATCCGTCCAAGGTGGGTAAAATGAGGACCCAGATTATTGGGGGCAATAGGCTGACTCTGTAAACCGCTTAGAGAGGTCCGTAAAGCACTCTGAAGTGGTATGTAAGTCTAAGTGCTATTGCTATTGCTATAAGGCACTGAACACCATAACAACTTGACCCAAGCAGTTTTTCCCCGAATGCCATCACTCTGCTAAACAACCTATTCCCAAAACCCTGTCAACTTATTTACTAAGAGTGTATTACGATTATTCCTCTACCTCTAGATTATAATAACACTTACTAGTACCTCTCTCTTCCCACTTATGACTGTAACTTTGTTGCTTGTATCTTTACAATTTATATTGTTTTATTTGTTTCCTAGCATGATTTGATTAGTAACCTATGACTATCACTAAGTGTTGTTCTATTCTATTCTATTCTATTCACAAAAGAACTGCTCCTCTCATGTGCTCTCTTCTTTGAAACTGGAGGCTTCATTTATTTCTCAGGCTGAGGCATGTACAAACAAGACGCAGATATACACATTTCTTTCTTTCTCTTGGTCCCTCTAGCAAAAATGTCTCAGCTACTCTACTCCCAATTTACAGGTACTTTAAGCACATCAATTTGGATTTTATTCAGGCCTAGATAATCAAGCCTAAGCCTTAACTTCCAATATACTGTAGTTCACTTAGTGATTCGTTTTACTCTCCTTAAGTGTCATATCATTTATATGACAATATAGGAGAAAGAGATTAGGCGGATGGCACAGTTTCCCTTAAACTGGCTCTCTTCATGTCAAATTTTGATTTTCAAATGCCTGGTGCTTGTATATCTGCAGCACAACTTTATTCTTCCTCCTTTCCCTGAAAAGTTAAGTGTTTTCACCAAAGACGAGTAATCAACTTACAATTTCGCAGGGGTTATTTTCACACCAAACTCCTTCAGATGTTCCTAAGATTACTGGACAGGAAGATATCTATCAAGCAATAGAACATGTCCATTTTCTTTAAGTGAATGATGGATCTTCTTTTTCTGCCTGTCTTACTTTCTTTGGTATGTCAGTCACACATCCCAGCTGCCTATTCACACTTCATTCATGATGTTCCTTACCTATAATCTCCATTATTTTTCCTGTCGACTCCTCATGGCTCATTAGTTACGTTTGACACCTGCAGAGAATATCTTTTCACTCATAAGTGCTGGACAGGTTTTGACAAGAGCTAACAACTTTTCAAGTCTTTTAGAGCTCAATTTATGTATTTTTGTGGGTTAATACAATTTCTTCTTCTCTGCACAACACAGTTCAGATGTTATCCATTATTCCTTGTTAGCAATGAGCAAATTCCCACTATCTTTCTGAGGCAAATACAGGGATGGAAAGGGGAGCGGGAACTTTTATCACTTTTCGTTCTTGGGAGAGCTCAGTTACAAGGCCATCAATCCTCCCTAAAAAAGCTCTAACAAAAACTCACAAAAAGATAGTGTATCCTTCAACTTAATTGAATAAAACATCATTTGGCTTCAATTTTGCCACTTGGAAAGTTCAAGCCTGTGCTTTCAAAATTCTGTCAGTCTTGCCAACATCTGGAAAGTTTTTCCATCAATCTGTTCTACTCTGAGCTGACAAAAGTTTTTAGAGTTGTTTTCTTTTTCTTCTTGTGAATAATAATTCCACACTCTACATCACATTGTAAAAATTCGGTTAAGTAAAACAAATCCTATTGCATAACATACTATATAACTCATCATTAATTTTGTAAGGAGACAATGTTTCTTTATAGAGGCTCCAACTTGTTAAAGTTTTAAAAGTTAAAGCCTACATTCTTCATTGGATGCAGAAAAACTGCCAACCAATTCGCAAGATCCTTGGTGATCTCTGAGCTTGGTTGTTTTTCTTGCAGTCTTTTCCTTAGTGTAGAGTTCCCCAGTCTTTCCAGCTTGCTTGGGAGACAGGATAGTTACACATGGGCAAGCGTGTTTGCACCTCCATTTGTGCAAGTGGCAGGAACATGCATCCGCCACTTAGACAAAACATGCAGCTGTGCTTGCCTATTGCTTGCACAAGTGGGGATACATGCACGCATGTGCACTCACCCATCTCTCTCCCAGTTCCGAATAGCTGACAGCCCAATAGTGAGCCACAGCCCCGGGGTTGGAGACCCTTGCCTTAGTCCACTAGGTAACACCTACAGCTTTAGAAGGGATTAAGGTTTGGTCTTTGTTTATGTACAAGTGCTTGCCTTGTTGGTGTTGATGGGAATATTAGTACTTGATTGGGATGGTTTTTTTTTTACAGTTTGATTGTTGGTCTAGTGTTGACTTTGGTGACCCTCTCTATTTATCTGATGTTGATTGCTGGAGATAAGGTGTTTTGATTTTTTTTTGCTTCCTTTTTAGCTTTTTGATTGCCTCTTTAAAATGGTAGGTAGATGTTGTTTATCTTTATGTGCCTGTTGATGGCTGATTGGACTGAGTGCCAGGATTCCAGAAATTCTCTAGCATTACTGATCCTTAAGCATGGAGAAGATACTATTGTGCACTCTGGAGCAGCAATTCAGCCAACATATGTTGCAAATATTCTTTAAGGATAATACTATATAAATACCTTGCAAAAACATTAGCCATGGTATGAACAAAGCATGGATAAATGTGACCAGATCTGGCCAGCTCAAGAACAATCCCAACTGGCACATTTGACAATCATGCAAATGAATTCCTTAACATCCTCATCGTTTGAAGGGCTAGATGTACTTGACTCCCAAAAATGCAGATAGTCCCTTGCAGGAGATGCAGATTTTTTTCAAAACACAATGAACCCTAATCCTCAGGTCAATTTTCCTCTTTAAGTAACAACACCATTTAACTTCAGTTTGTTCACTATCATCTAAGTCAGGGGTGTCCAACCTTTGCAACTTTAAGGTGTGTGGACTTCAACTCCCTGAATTCCCCAGCCAGCACATGCTGGCTGGGGAATTCTGGGAGTTGAAGTCCACACACCTTAAAGTTGCCAAGGTTAGACGCCCCTGATCTAAGTCATTAATTAATTTAGGCAATGCTTAAGGGAAGCAAGAGTTTCTTTGAAGTTATATATTAAGCAGGATTCAATCTGGGTGTCAACAGCATTCTGGTAGTCCCTCTCTCCAAAGTTCTGGGTGATTCACTTGACAGATTCAGGTGAATGTTAAATAACCTAGAAAATGATTGTTGTTAAAGACAAAGAAGTCCATGATTACTGCAAACCAGTGTCCTCAAGCTCTAATCCCATCAGATGAGGGTGTTATGGTTTACAGTAGTAAAAGCTGCTAGGAGCACCAAGATGAAACATAGGATCAAACTTCCCTATCCCTCTTCTGATACATGTTACAGTATTTACCAAATGATTGAAAAATTCTATGTCCCACAAAAAACTTGATTGAAATGGTTGGAACTAGGTTGTAGGGGATTTATAGAAATGAACATAATTATATATAAGTACCTCTTTTATATTATATATAAGCACTAATAAGTTAGGTGGTTCCTCCTCCTTTTCCAAGAACTTTGGTGTTACTCTCTGCTTATCTGGGTGTTGATTGCTGGTGAGAAGGTGTTTTGATATTTTTTTGTTTCCTTTTTAGCTTTTTGATTGCCTCTTTTAAATGGCATGTAGATGTTGTTTATCTCTATGTGCCTGTTGATGGCTGATAGGACTGAGTGCCAGGATTTCATAAATTGTTTAGCAATACTGATCCTTAAACAGGGGGAAGATACTATTGTGCCCTCTGGAGCAGCAATTCAGCCATCATATGTCACAAATGCTCTTCAAGGGTAATAGAAATAGCACTTAGACTTATATACCACTCCATGGTGCTTTATAGTAACGCTACATAAATTTGGTTTCAGGACTTAAAACTTTATCCAGCTATGACATCAAGTTTTAATATCATAGGATTCTATTAGATGTAGCTGGAAAATAGACCAAAATGGTTGTTGAAGCCAGCTTCAGCTAGATGCTGAATATTTAATAGAGCTGGGAAGAAATTCCAATCTCCTCCCCTCAAAGCAAGAAAGCCCCAATTCCATCTTCTGATGTGGTCTCTCCCCATTCAATTTCCATTATTCCCCACTGACTTTGGGCAATAATTGTATAAAGGTAAAGATAAAAGTTCCCCTTGCACATACGTGCTAGTCGTTTCCGGCTCTAGGAGGTAGTGCTCATCTCCACTACAAAACCGAAGAGCTGTCTGAAGACATCTCTGTGGTCATGTGGCTGGCATGACTAAATGCCAAAGGTGCATGGAACACTGTTACCTTCTCCCCAAAGTGGTCCCTATATTTCTACTTGCATTTTTACATGCTTTCGAACTGCTAGGTTGGCAGAAGCTGGGACAAGTAACGGGAACTCACTCCGTTATGTGGTGCCAGGGATTCAAACCACCGAAATGCCGACCTTTCTGATTGACATGCGCAGCATCTTAGCCACTGAGCCACCACGTCCATAATAACTGCCTCAGACTCCAACTTTTGTGGAATTTGTCCAACGTTCAACAGTAAACATTGCAGAAATCATTTGGTTCCAAGGCAATCTGAGATTGGTAATGATGAGACTTCATCCATCCGCATTTGCTCTCCAGGCAAATAGCTGAAGCTATACAAATATTCTGTTAAACCTTTATCAGTTAGGGACTAGTTTGGAGAGTTTGGGACCATTCATTCTGCAGTCTCTGAGTTTTGCAAAACAGGAACACCTAGATTTGTTCATCAGTGTCAGTGATTCTGGACAGAAACACAGATTAACAGGTAATCAGAGTTGGAAGGGACCTTATAGGTCATCTAGTCCAACCCCCTGCCCAAGCAGGAGACCCTACACCATTTCTGACAAATGGCAGTCCAATCTCTTCTTGAAAGTCTCAAGTGATGGCGCTCCCACAACTTCCGAGGCCAACTTCCATTCAGTTGGTTGATTGCTCTCACTGTCAGAAAGTTTCTCCTTATTTCCAGGTTAAATCTCTCCTCTCTCCCTCCATTATTCCTTGTCATGCTTTATTTTAGGACAGCATAGGTAGTCCTTGACTTATGACCACAATTGAGTCCCACATTTTTACTGCTAAGCAATATTGAGTGAGGTTTTCTCCACTTTACGACCCTTCTTGCCACAGTTGTTAAGTGAATCACTGCAGTCGTTAAGTTAGTAACATGGTTGTTAAGTGACCACACTGATTTTGCTTGTCAGGTCACAAAAGTGATCACATAATCCGGCAACACGGCAACCGTCATAAATATGAGCCAGTTGCCAAGCATTTGAATTTTGATCCTGTGACCGTGGGAACGTTGCAGTGGTCATAAGTGGGAGAAATGGTCATAGGACACTTTTCCATGCCATGGTAACTTTGAATGATCACTAAACGAGTTATAAGTTGAGGGATACCTGTTGACTGAATTATTTAAGTTATAAGTGGAGGACTACCTGATGACTGAATTATTTAAGTTATAAGTTGAGGACTACCTGTTGACTGAATTTTGGCATTTATGCCCTGCTGGTTTTCAAAGATTGGATAGCCAGCATGCTGAAACCAACTGCCTTAAATTCATTCCTGGTCAAAGGTAAAAAAAGACTCCTTGAGGGACTTAGCTTTATAGATCTTTACAGGAAAAGCAGGAAATAAATTAAGCCTTTGGTCCATCGGAAGATAAACATTGTCAAACACATTCTAACCATTAAAGAAAAAGGGATGGTTCATTTTTAAAGTACCTTATTTATATCTAGAAAGGCTTCCTTTATGCTGAGGAGCTTTCTCGGGAACTGTGATGCTTTTGTTCCTCAAACCGGCAGCCAACCAATAAAAACAAACCACTGTTGGTGTCTACATACTTGTGAACCTGTCCAGTTGCTCATGTGCCTCTCTATGGGCTGAGGGGAAGAGAGGGAGGAGTGAGGAGAGTAGGTTTATATTTCCTCGCCTACGGAATAAGGCAGCCAAGGTCAGCTTCTCAGAACGACTTCCCTCAGTTTTGGAGGTGGACGCAGGCCAACACAATTTCCATATTGCATATTTTCCTGGGAATGGCGATCATTGTGGTTAAAAAAAAAAGAGTTGAATATGAAGAAGGGAGAGTTACCCGGCTTCAAAAAGCTCTATTCTCAGTTAAATGAAGCCAGATGTTTCCATGAAGAAAAAAAGAAAGAAAAAAGGAGAGAGGGAAAATATTACACACAGAAACTGGCTCTAAACCTCATTCCCGACATAGAAAACAAAACCAGGAGCATCATCGGGTACCCAACAAACCAAACAGCAGGTGGGTGTCCATGCCTGTAATCTTTATTAAAGTTTGTGCGTGGATGAGGATGCTTGAAGCAGAATTGGTGCCTGAGACCATAGGGCAAAGAAGAGAGAAAGACATTGTCTCCCCGGTCACTTAATTCTGCTGATTATAGATGCAACTACAGTATAATAGAATTTAGCAGAATGAAGAGTTGGAAGGGACTTTGGAGGTCTTCTAGTCCAACCCTCTGATCAAGCAGGAGACCCTACACCAATTCAGACAAATGGCTGCCTAATCTCTTCTTTAAAACTTCCAGTGTTGAAACATTTACAACTTCTGGAAGCAAGCACTGATTAATTGTTCTAACTGTCAGGAAATTTCTCCTTAGTTCTAGGAGGAATATCACCTTGATTCCACATATTCTGAAAAAAAAAATAAACCTTATATGTTAAGCCAGTGTTTTTTCAACCTTGGCAACTTTAAGTTGCACGGGCTTCGATACCCAGAATTCCCCAGCCAGCCATGGAACTGGGGAATTCTGGGAGTTCAATATTTGCATAACTTAAATATGCCAAGGTTGAGAAACAGTACATTACGTTTAACCATCAATCTTAAGGGCCTTGCCTTCACATTAGAAAGCATTTTACCATAGCAACTCATCTTTTGGCTCTTCTTAACCGCCCCCCAAAAACCAACCCAAAACCAAAAACATATATCAGAGTCGATGGAAATATGCCAAGAAAATATGAGATATGTATAAACTAAATAAGATGGTTTTGATAATTTATTCCTCAAAATACAGTCAGATTACAACATTTGGTGCAATGCAGGGGTGACCACAATGTGGTGGTCACCCGTGCAGATAGTGGCCACGATGGAGTGATAGGAGTCCCACTTGTTGTTAATGTGGACGCACATTAAAAATCAGACAGAGCTTTGAGTGAACCCTTATAACGCCATTTTATCTTTTTTGAACTTACTCTGTTGGACACATCTGCAATCAAGGCAGAACGGAATAGAATAACACAGTTGGAAGCAGTGGTGGTATGTTACTGGTTTGGCCCAGTTCTGGCAAGCCGGTAGTGGCGATGAGCAGCAGAGACCTAACTGATTCTCTCCACCGCTCTGCTGTTGGGCTCACCTGCCTGCCCGGGCTCCTATACTCACTTTTATCTTCTGCTTTTGAAGTGCAGCTGCTTTGCGCGGCACAGAAGAGTGCCGCGTGGCAGCTGCTGAAGAGACCAGGAGAATGCAGGCTTGCAGAAGATGAGTTGGAACGCCTCTGCGCCTGTGCAAAGTGCGTGTTTGGCACACACGTGCATGTAAAGTGTGTGCATGCACGCAAAGCGCACCCACCAAACCACGCCCACCAAACTGGTGGCAAAAGTTTTTGAATCCCACCACTGGTTGGAAGGGACCTTGGAGGTCTTCTAGTCCAACCCCCTGCTTAAACAGGAAACTCTACACCACTTCAAACAAATGGTTATCCAATCTCTTCTTAAAATCTTCCAGTGATGGAGCAACCACAACTTCTGGAGGCAAGTTGTTCCACAGATTAATTGTTCCGACTGTCAGGAAATTTCTCCTTAGTTCAAAGTTGCTTCTCTCCTTAATTAGTTTCCACCCGTTGCTTCATGCAATGACTCTACCTTGCAACATTTCCCTTTTAGTGGTTTTGCATGGCATCCAGAACTGAGGTAGCATAACCTATGCCACCAGACTTGAAACTCTAGACCTAGAAAACCTAGAACTATGCCGCCTTCGGTCCGATCTAAATATAGTATATAAAATCATACATTGCAATGTCCTATCTGCAAATGAATACTTCAGCTTCAGTCATAACAATACAAGAGCACACAATAGATACAAACTCAAGGTAAACTGCACCAAACTTGACTGCAAAAAATACGACTTCAGCAACAGAGTGGTCAATGTTTGGAATACTCTACCTGACTCTGTGGGTTTTTTTCCCCAATCCCCCAAAACTTTAACCTTAGACTGTCTACTATTGACCTCACCCGCTTCCTAAGAGGCCTGTGCATAAGCGCACCAACGTTCCTACTGTCCCTGTCCTATTGTTTTTTATTTTTCTTATGAGTATCTATCTCATGTATTCAAAACTATATTTATTCTTATACCTGTATCTTGTAAGCGATTGACAAATCAAATAAATTCTTAAAAAATATAAATAAAACTTGAAGTGAATATCTGGTGTTCCTCACATGCAGAAAGCCCTTTGGTCACATTGTGCTATTTTGATGGGAAGTAGATTTGGAGGAAAAAGCATGCGATGAATGAATGATCTGTTGAAAAGGAATATGATTAAAAATACACTGACTTCTTAAAAGAAAATATGAGGGGAATGCTTGTTTTTCTCGATGTTTACCCTCAGGCCTCTAGGATGTTCTCAGCTTTCATTCACCGGAGGCTAAAACATGAAAAATGGTTGCAAGAATTGAGTACATCTAGTTTAATAAAAAGAAGGACTGGGGTGACATGATAGCAGCGTTCTAATATTTCAGAGGCTGCCACAAAGGATAGGGACCCAAGCTATTCTCCAAAGCACCAGAAGGCAGGAAAGACAAGTGGAAGCTAACCAAGGAGAGAAGCAACCTAGAAATTAAGAAGAAATTACCTGAAAGTTAGAACAATTAATCAGTGGAACAACTTGCCTCCAGAAGTTGTGAATGCTCCAACACTGGATGTTTTTAAGAAGAGATTGGATAGTCATTTGTCTGAAATGATATAGAGTTGGGTTAGAAGACGTCCAAAATCCCTTTCAACTCTGTTTTTTTTTGTTAAATTCTGTTAAATTCAGCAAGCCCCTTGGATGATGGATGCCATAGGGGTTTTTTTGCCTCAATATCACTCACATCAAGGCACGCATCTCCTCGTCTGGCCTCTCATGACTGTGGGGATGCTGTAACAGTTGTAAGTGTGAAAAATGGTCATGTCGCTTTTTTCAGTGCCATTGTAACTTTGAATGGTCACTTCACACAAGCAAAGGATGGAAAAAAACTCCAGAGAAATTCCTGAGACAAGAAGTCTAGTCCTGCCAAGAACATAATGAGGGTTAACGGAGAGGCAGTTTCTATAAGCAACACCAGAATGTTTCCTTCCTGCCTTCCTTACAGGATTAGCCCAGTAATTTCTTCTAACAACCGGTTCTCCAAACTGCTTAGAATGTTAACAACCGGTTCTAGCGAATAGGTGCAAACTGATAGAATCGCACCCCTGACTTCAACTCTCAGAATTCTACAATGAGGACAGCTAGCTGGAAAATTCTGGGAGTTGAAGTACACATTTTTTAAAGTTCCCTAAGATGGGAGAGACACTGCCTTCAGATGCAGCTCTCTCACCTGCATATTTAGTGGTACTCCAGTTTATTTACGCCTTTCCTAAAATGCGGCACTCAGTTCTCTAGACCAGGGGGCCCCAAACCCTGGTCTGCTGGGTTGCACTCCATTCGGAACCAGGCCACATAAGTGGTGGGTGTGCATCTGCGAAGCTGCATTTGTGAACATGCTGCACATCTGTGCGCAAAATCTATCCCTTCCTCATCCCACCACTGCCACCACCAGAAAGGTTGGGTATTGTAGCTCTAAGTCTAGACCCCCCCAAAAAGGATACCAGTGGCATATTGGTTAGAGTGCAGTGCTGCAGGCTACTTCTGCCAACTGCCAGCTGTCTGCAATTTGGCAGTTCAAATCTCACGGGGCTCAAGTTTGACTCAGCCTTCCATCCTTCCGAGGTGGGTAAAATGAGGACTCAGATTGTTGGAGCCAATAGGATAACCCTGTAAACCACTTAGAGAGCAGTGGTGGGATTCAAATTTTTTTACTACTGGTTCTGTGGACATGGTTTGGTGGGCGTGGCTTGGCTTGGTGGGTGTGGCTTGGTGGGCATGGCTTGGTGGGTTGGTAGGGGAAGATTACTAAAAAATCTCCATTCCCTCCCCACCCCACTAACCTGCTTTCCAGCTCCGTTCTCCTGTGCAGGGCAACAAAAGAAGACCCAGTTGATCAGCTGGGATTCGGGAGGCAGAGAAGAGATAGGGGTGGGGCTAGTCAGACGTGGGATTCACCAGTTCTCCAAACTACTCAAAATTTCCACTACTGGATCTCCAGAACTGGTCAGAACCTGCTGAATACCACCTCTGTTAGGGAGGGCTATAAAGCACTGTGAAGCAGTATATAAGTCTATACCCAGGGGTGAGATTCTACCGGTTCACACCTATTCGCTAAAACTGGTTGTTAACATTCTTAGCAGTTTGGAGAACCAGTTGTTAGAAGAAATTACTGGCCTAATCCTGTAAGGAAAGCAGGAAGGAAACATTCTGGTGTTGCTTACAGAAACTGCCTCTCCGTTAACCCTTATTACATTCTTGGCAGGACTAGACTTCGTGTCTCTGGAACTTCTCTGGAGTTTTTTTCCCCTCCTTTGCTGGTACTTTGCTTGTGTGGAGTGACCATTCAAAGTTACAACAGCACTGAAAAAAGTAACTTATGACCCTTCTTCACACTTACAACTGTTGCAGCAATCCCACAGTCACGAGAGGCCAGGCGAGGAGATGTGTGCCTCGATGTGAGTGATGTTGATTTGGCCACACCCAGCCAGTCACATGACCACCAAGCCACACTCACCAACTAAGCCATGCCCACAGAACCGGTTGTTAAAAAAATTGAATCCCACCCCTGTCTATACCCTCCTGGCTAATTCCCCGTTTTTAAAAAAATGAACGAGCAATCCACTTGTCTATATGCAATCGTTTCTTGAGCCAATTTATCATCTCCTACTCTATTTTACTGTTTTTTCCCAACCCTTCCCCTTTCTCACTTTCCCTCCACCCTCCCTTCATGTTGTTGTTGTTGTTGTTGTTGTTTAGTTTTTTTTTCCCAGCCTCTCTTTCAATTCCCCAAAGAGCTGGAAGGCCTTGTAAAAACCCATCAGACTAACAACCAATTCCTGCTCATTTTTCACATTCAGCACACACACACACACACACACACACATGCACACGCACACACTTCTGAGGGTACATGGCACATGGTGGCCCCCAACCCCTCTTAAACCAGAGTCTGCAAAGCCGCTTCCCTTCCCCCAATTACAAATTAGCCCATTAGGCCCTCTGTTGCTACTTGGTAATGGCTCCAGAGACTGCCATCATAATCGGAATGACTCCCGGTGCAGCCATGAGGGCAGATGGAGGCCGCTTGTGGGTAATGAGGTATCACGCTACCAAAGGGCACCACTTGGGGGTTCATTAGTTAGCTGTGGCTGTTTGTGTGAGCAATAACAAGAAGCAGGTAAAACAGGAATGCGAACTGCTCCTGCATATTAACAGCTCCCAGAATTTCGTCTCAAAAATGCAACTTTCCCTCCCTTCTGTCTTTTCCTTCCCCTTTCCTTCTTTCTTCCCTTCCTCTTCTTTCCTCCCTTTTTTTTCCCCTTCCCTACTTCCCTTCCCTTCAGTCTTTCCATTCCCCTGTTCTTCCCTTTTCCTCCTTCCTTCCTTCCCTTTCCCATTTTTCCTTCCTCCCTCCCTCCCTCCCTCCTCTCTCCTCCCTTCTTTTCTGAGCAACTTACTGAGGACGATTTGAAGAAGCAGGAGAAAGGGAGCCATAAACCCAGAGAGAAATACAGACTGTAGTACCTCACATGAGAACGTCGCCTAGCACTTGAGGAACTAAAGCCTTCTTCTTGTGGAACAAGAGAGGACGGGCAGGATTACTAAACACTTTGAGGTAAAGAAGAATGGTGAAGTTGCTGGAATCCACCACACTGTCACAACTTTGTGGAGGAAAGGAGGCCATGCCTGTGATTAAACTTTCCTCAGATATCTTCCCACTGGTTCCAAATTTCCGGTTTTCAGGCATCAATCTGCATCTACAAAGATGAATCCCAAATCCCTCCAACACAACATTTTCTCAGTTGAGTCATACTTGAATTGAGCCCTGTCTCTTTCTTCCTTCCTGGATGCACCTTTCATTGCTCTCAAAGGAAAAAAAATAACTTTACTTTTTAGAAGCATTCATTAATTTGCTAAACAGCAAACAAACTAAAACGAGGACCTAAATTGTTGGGGGCAAAATGCTGTCATTATAAACCACCTAGAGAGTGCTGTAAAGCACTATGGGGCAGTATATAACCTATGTTCTACCCCTATATTTAAGCTAAATACCAGCATATCCAGGGTCTAACATTAAACTATGAATTTTTTATAGGTTCATTGGTAAATTGGTTCCATTCCATTCAAACTCCTTTAAATCTCTTTCTCTTTTCATAAAATTAGGTCTATTTTCATAAAACTAGGTCTCCCGCTTGGGCGGGGGGTTGGACTAGATGACCTACAAGGTCCCTTCCAACTCTGATTATCTGTATCTGTCAAATTCTATTTGGGCTATTGGTGTTGTCCCAAATCAGAATGCTTTTATGGGTTCTTCAGAAATTATCCTTGTTAAAAATTTCGGGCTTGAAATAATAGCACAGAACATATAGACAAGAAGGCTAGATTTAATTCCCATGATGGTTCCACTGTTGGTCTCAAAGGGCTATGGATCTCAATTGGATCTCTCTTGGGAAACCTGTACTTTATGAGGTAAAATTTCCAGGATTCCCAGGAAATTTCTCATATATTCCTGATACAAAGGAGAGATTTAACCTGGAAATAAGGAGAAACTTTTTGACCGTGAGAACAATCAACCAATGGAACAACTTGCCTTCAGAAATTGTGGGGGCTTCATCACTGGAAGCTTTCAAGAAAAGTCTGGATTGCCATCTGTCAGAAATGGTGTAGGGTCTCCTGCTTGGGCAGCGAGTTGGACTAGATGACTTACAAAGTCCATTCCAACTCTGTTATTCTGTCTGCTAAGTACAATGGTACCTTGGTACTCATCATTAATTGGTTCCAAGGGTCACAATGAGTACCAAAAATGATGAGTACCAAATATTTTTTTCCCATAAGAAATACTGTAGTGAGTCACAAGGCAGTTGACAATGACAGGTTCTAGCTTGCGTGTTGACTACCAAACAAATAATGAGTACTGGGACAAAATTTGAGTACCAAATTCAATGAGTTTCAAAGCAATTGAGTACCAAGGTAAACCTAAAATGGAATATCCACTGATTTCTGTTTGGTGTAGATATTAATAGGGCTTCTCTTGGTATCAAGCTAGTTCTCTTGATCATGGCATGTTGCTTGCGTAGAAAGTTAGCACTCACTCCTCCCAGAAGAATGAAATATTTTGAGAAATATTTAAAAAGGCAGAATATTATATTTCCCCTAAAAGAGAAATGGAATTCTTAAGGGAGACAGAAACTGAGAGCTTCAGCTTCCTGTCCCCAGCAGATATTTTTTGCCCATTAAGAAAGACTGGGCCAGCCTATCTACAAGACAGAAGACCTCCAGCTCCAGGACATAATAGGATTAACCCATCTAGCAGCAGAGCTCGCCACATGGCACAATCTCCTAAGGACATTGCATCACCCTCCAGGCTTCAACGAAACTTAGCTCAGACAACCTAAGCATGACCCCTACAACAGCCAATAGAATACATGTTCTTGCACAGGAACA
>NW_020769348.1:1149353-1162499 GCF_900518735.1 Pseudonaja textilis
ATGACCCCTACAACAGCCAATAGAATACATGTTCTTGCACAGGAACAGGAAGTTCAAGTGCAAAGCCTGAGAGAAAGTATAAATACCCCTAAAAGAGAAATGGAAATGTTAAGAGAGACAGAAACTTAGAACTTCAGCTCCCTGCCCCCAAGCAGATATTTGGTGCCCATTAAGAAAGACTGGGCTAGCCTACGTACAAAACAAAAGACCTCCAGCTCCAGGATGATGGGATTATCCTTCAGGGCAAAGCCATTCAGCCCCAATAGGAACTGCACAACAAGCTGCTTCACTAGAACAGGAAGCTCAAGGGCCAGGTCTGAGAGAGGGTATAAATAACCCTCACCCTCCACTCCATGTGATCAGCTGCACCAGGACCCCATGCTCGGTGGTTCTTCTCCATTAAACCCTCTTTCCAATCAGCCTCCATGTTTCCAGTGTCTCTCTCCCTGCTTGGAACTGAACCAGATGGATATTTCTTCCAACACTTGACATGACATCAACTTACATCTCTTGAGCCCAGCATAGAGGTGCTATTCAACAGGTTCTGACCCGTTCTGGAAAACCGGTAGTGGAAATATTGAGTAGTTAGAGAACCGGCCAATACCACCTCTGACTGGCCCCGCCCCCATCTCTTCTCTGCCTCCCGAGTCCCAGCTGATCAGCTGGGTCTTCTGTGGTTGCCCTGCATAGGAGAACAGAGCTGGAAAGCAGGTTGGGGTGGGGTGGGGAAGGAATGTGATTTTTCAACAACCTTCCCCCAGAAGCTGGGAGGGAATGGAGATTTTGCAGTATCCCCCTCCCCTGCCACACCCACCAAGCCACGCCCACCAAGCCATGCCACGCCACGCCCACAGAACCGGTAGTAAAAAAAAAATTGAATCCCACCACTGGCCCAGCCAGTTGCAGTCCTGAAACCCTGCAAGAACCTCAACAGGGGACAAAAGACATTCTAGATCCGAGGACTTTTAAATAGAAAAGTAGATAGGTGCACTTTTTCTCCTGCTTTCCTTCCATTCCAGTGATAAGTTCGAGGTGGATTTCTGAAGAAGAAGAAAGGGCAGATGCGGGGAGGGAATACCACAGGAGGGACATTTAATCAATGTCATGAAAATGTAACATCAATTGGTCTCCTAAAACGAAATTAATAATCTGTGTAAGTAGTGTCATTAGGAGATAAGTGACATTTTCAGGCTTTGATTTGTATCGCATAGCAAATGCTGCCTTCATGCATTTCAAACCTCGTCAGCCCTATCCATCTTGATTAAAAGATACCAGAACCTTGGTGACCCCTGCTGGAGTAGTCTATCAAATTCCCCTCTTTTCCTCTCTCCTGTGATACCCTTAGGAAAAAAGAAGGAAGGAAGGAAAGAAGGAAAGAAGATAGATTGTCATCTGAATTTTGCTCAGAATGAAGGGAGAAAGGAGACATTACTCCATGTTACACTCAAATTAAATCTGGGATTTCAATACTCCCTGATTATCAGTAAGCCTTGTCATTCGCTAATAAATTTCTCCTTCATCTTATCTGAATAGAGCAGACATCTCACTTAAAGGCTGGAAGGGGCTGGCAGAGGGGAGGGGATGAATAGAGGAGAAGATACCACTATATTGGGATGTCCAACCTTGACGTCTTTAAGAATTGTGGACTTCAGTTCCCAGAATTCCTCAGCCAGTCAGTTATGCTAGCTGGGGAATTCTGGGGATTGAAGTCCACACTGCTTCAAGCAGCCAAGGTTGACCACAAGTCAGTCCACAGTTAAAAGTGAATTACACTTCTTTGGAGGTCCATCAAAGAGGAACACCTCTTCTTAGCACTGCATTTTTCTACATTTACCCACAAGTAAGCCAAACTGTGTCCTAGAGGAGATCAACCCTGACTGCTCTTTAGAAGGCCAGATCCTGAAGATGAAACTTCAAATACTTTGGCCACCTAATGAGAAGGAAGGACTCCCTGAAGAAGAGCCTAATGCTGGGAAAGATCGAGGGCAAAAGAAGAAGAAGAAGGGGACGACAGAGAATGAGGTGGCTGGATGGAGTCACTTGAAGCAGTAGGCATGAGCTAAAATGGACTCCAGAAGATGGTAGAGGACAGGAAGGCCTGGAGGAACGTTGTCCATCGGGTCGTGATGGGTCGGACACGATTTCGCAACTAACAACAACAAAGCAAAACTGCTAAAGCCCTGTTCAATGCAATGGAATCTTGCTTTTCAATAAACATAGGAGGGTTGCACAATTATTATTTTTCTAACTACACAGGAAAAAAAAATAAAAGTAGAATGGTCTTTAGAGTTGTTTAAAGGAATAATAATCAGTAGATCATAGGGAAGAATGTATTGATTCTGATCAATGCACAAATAAAAGACTGGAAACTTCCTGCCTATAGACAATACACTCCTTGCATGATTGCCCCTGTGACTATAACCTCATAAATATTTCCTAGTATAAGATCTTATTAAGAAGGGACATCTCCCAAGAGCATAAAACTATCACGTTGTAAATTTTATTTAATTTCCCATAGGGTTTCCCATTCCTTACATATAATTAGATTGCAGTATAGAATCCCTTTATTCTCATTGTGTGTGTGTGTGTGTGTGCGCGCGCGCATGTGTGTACATGTGGTCTATAAATATATCACTGGGAGACAGTCAACGTTTAAGATGACAAGCTTTAATGATTATTTTTTCCCCAGACAATCTTCCAATCTGTAAATCTGATCTTTAACTTCCTCTAACTAGGATTCAAGACAGTAAATCTCCAACAGACACCCAAGCCCTTTCTGCTACTATAGTCCTTAATTTCTGGTGATCTCTATGACATCTTCTAGAATGGATGGTGAAAACAGCACCGTCTGAGATAGCAAAAGTGTGGAATGCTCACGGAATAAAAAAATCTATCTGCATAAGGACTTTTCTTCCTACTGCTCACCTCCATTTTTATTCAATCCGATGAAGGAAACGGTAAGGGAGGAGGTGAAAGAATCCCTGTGGATTTTAGTCCACAAGTCGTTGCCAACTGCAGGTCGTTTGACTTACAACAGTCCATTTAGTGACTGTTCAAAGTTACAATGACAAATGTGACTTATGACTATTTTTCAGTTAGGACCTTTGCAGCATCCCAATAATCGTGCAATTAAAATTTGGATGCTTTAGCAACTGGTTTGTATTTATGACCACTGCTGGGTCCCTGGGTGATGTGATCCCCTTTTGCAACCTTCTGAAAAGCAAAGTCAATGGGGAAGCCAGATTCACTTAACAACTGGGTTACTAACTTATGAACTGAAGTGATTCACTTAACAACAGCAATGTCCCTAAAAAACAAGACCCAACCGGAAAATAAGCCCCAGCATGATTTTTCAGGATGCTCGTATTAGAAGCCCTACCCCAAAAATTCACTTAATAACTGTGGCAAGAAAGGTCATAAAATTGGGGGAAATTCTCTTAATGCATGTCTCACTTAACAACAGAAATGTTGGGCTTAATTGTGGTCATGAGTTGAGGATTACCTATATAGGGAGTGGTGCACATCTCCACTGCAAGGCCATTGAGTTGGCATTGTCCGAAGACATTTCTGTGGTCATGTGGTCAGCATGATGGAATGGAGCACGGTTACCTTCTAACTGAAGTGGTACTTCTTTCTACTTGCATTTGCATGCATTTGAACTGTTAGGATGGTTCGGTGGCTTAGTGACTAAGATGCTGGGCTTGTCAGATGGAAATCTGGCAGCCCAGGTTCGAGACCTGAGCACCACGTGATGGGGGTAAGCTCCCATCCTTGCTCCAACTCTGGTAAGCCTAACAGTTCGATGAAGGATAAATTGCTTTAAAATTATTCTATAGAGAAAAGAACATGGGAGAAATGCTTAAAACTAGAGTATGGGTTTTTTGCATAATATTTAACACTAAGCTGCCCAGGAGATATACCTTCTTTAGAAATGTAGATTTTTCCTTATTTTCCATGTTTCCAATAAATCCCTTCATGAGATACAGTAACTCCTTCCACTGAACAGAAAGCTAAAAGGAGACTTCTAAAAAAATTGTTGAAGAATTTCCTCACATATCTGCTAAGGATTTCCAACAGCCATCTTTACCCAGTTCTAATCAGATGATCCTGGCTGATCCTAAACAAGCTATGTTGGTTTGGATCCAGTTTGTACTTGGAATGGAGTCCAAGAAATCCCAGATTTGTAACCAAGACTAGGAGGCTGAAAAAAAAACTATCAGAAAAACTCAATGGCAATCTACTTTTTAATTATTGCGAGGAAAGCAAGATATATAGTCCAAGTAGCTGCAAACTCAACTCAAGGAGAGTTTTATTTTCACCTAGTTTATATCATGGGTAATTCCCACTCTCCTGGTATTAAGAATGGGGACTAGGGTTAAAATAAAAGCAAGATGGCAGCTGCAGCAGCATGATCAAACCTTTACCAAGGTGTCAATTTTTTATTTATTTTATTTTATTTATTTTGATTTGTCAATCGCTTACAAGATAATAGGGATAAGGATAAACATAGTTATGAATACAAGAAATGAGTACATATAAGAAAAATAAAAGAAACAATAGGACAGGGATGAGGACGGAGACGCATCGAACGAGATACATGGCTCTGGACACCGGAAGTACAAGATGCCGTACACCTGAAGAAACGGCTCTACAAGGCCTTTCTTCAGGACAAGACCAGCGAGAAGCTCTGCGAATACAAGGCGGCCAAAAAGGCAGCCAAGAAAGCAGTAGCGACAGCCAGAAGCTCCCACTACGATGACATCTACGAGAAGCTGAACACGCGAGAAGGCGAGAATGAGATCTACCGCCTAGCCAAAAGCAGACACAGGAAGACCCTGGACATTGACCAGTTTCATGGGATCAACGACGAAAGGGGAAATTTGATCGTCAACCCCAGAGACGCTGCGGAGAGGTGGCGGCAATACTTCGAGAAGATCTCCACCGAGGAGTTCCCACACCCACGAACCCCGCGAGGTGACCCAGTTGAAGGCCCAGTCTCAGGCATTTATGCCAGCGAGGTCGCCGACGCCATCAAGGCCATGAAAAACGGTAAGGCAACAGGACCAGACGACATCCCTGCCGACTTCTGGAAAAAGGCACTACCGGGCTCGGCATTGTGGCTGTGCGAGCTGTTCAACAACATCGTCTCCATGGGAAAAGTGCCACACGACTGGTACCGCAGCACCACTGTTCCGATCTGGAAGGGAAAGGGCAGCCCAGCGGACTGCTCCAACTACAGACCGGTCAGGTTACTGTCACACACTATGAAGATCTTTGAACGCGTCCTTGATAAGCGCATTCGGGACATCGTCGACATCAGCGTCAACCAGGCTGGATTCATCAAGAACTGCGGCACCACCGACGCCATCTTCGGTGTGCGGATGCTGATGGAGGCTCACAGAGAGAAGAAAATCCCGCTCCACACCGCCTTCCTAGACTTGGAAAAGGCCTTCGACCGAGTCCCGCACGATCTCATCTGGTACGCACTGCGAGACCACGGCGTGCCTGAGCTGCTCGTACAATGGGTCCAACTCCTATACAGATGTCACAAAAGCCGTGTAAAAGCGGCAGCTGGGATATCAGAGGAGTTTAATATTACCGTCGGCGTACACCAGGGCTCTGCTCTCTCACCACTGCTGTTCATTCTGGTGATGGACACAATTACACACGACCTGTACACGCCCGCCCCATGGACGCTGCTCTACGCCGATGATGTGTTCCTGGCCAACCTGTGCAAGGCTGAACTAGAGCACCGAGTCCAACAGTGGCACGACCGCCTCGAGCAGTTCGGGCTCCGGCTGAACCTAAAGAAGTCCGAATACCTGACCACTGACAACGAAATGACAGGCTCCATCCACGTGAACGGGCAGGAGCTACCGCGCGCCTCCACCTTCAAGTACCTGGGAACTACTCTTGGGGAAGAAGGCCTACTACAAACTGAGGTGGCAGCCAGGATCAATGCAGCGTGGGGCAAATGGAAGTCCGTCACGGGCGTCCTCTGTGACAAGAAGATGCCGATGCGCCTGAAGGCGAAAATCTATAACTCTGTGGTGCGCCCCGTGGCCATATACGGCGCAGAGTGCTGGCCGACGACCAAAGAAGTCGAAAGCAGACTCCAGATAATGGAGATGCGAATGCTCCGATGGTCGGTAGGCCTCACCCTACTCGATCGCGTCAGGAACGAAGAAGTGCGTAGACGGTTCAACGTCGTGCCCATCCCCATGGTCATGAGGCAGTCCCGGCTACGATGGTTCGGCCACGTGAGCCGCGCCAAGGAAGAATCCATCATCAAATCTGTAATGAAGGTGACTGTCGGAGGAGCGAGACCGCGTGGTAGACCTAAACAACGCTGGATGGACACGATCAAGGCCGATCTAGAGATCGCGAAGGCAGACCCGACACACGTGGCAGACAGAAAGGTGTGGAAGCAGTACTCAAGGACATTAGCGGACCTCGCCCGAGCGCGAGACAAACGCTGAAGAAAAAGAAGAAGAAGAAGAAGAATAGGACAGGGATGGTAGGCACGTTGCTGCGCTTATGCACGCCCCCTACAGACCTCTTAGGAAAGGGGTGAGGTCAATACTAGACAGTTTAAGGTTAAAGTTTTTGGGGTTTGGGGAAGAAACCACAGAGTCAGGTAGGGTATTCCAGACATTGACCACTCTGTTGCTCAAGTCGTATTTCCTGCAATCAAGTTTGGTGTGGCTAACCTTGAGTTTGTATCTATTGTGTGCTCTTGTGTTGTTATGGTTGATATGCCCTGTGCATATCAACCATATTGGCATATTGATATGCCCATGCCATGTGCATGAGCAAAAGCGAAGTTTCTTTGTACAAAGATGGTAAGCATCTTGCCTGCAAACCCGGTGTTTGTGTACCCTATTTGTATTTTCAGTTATTTATTTGTATTTTTAAAAAATGTATATGGCAGCTCAATTCACTCTCAGTGAGTACAGGAGGTTTCCAAAGATTAAAAAACACAATATAAAAACCATCTCCCCCCTCCTCTTATCACACCTTTACTATTTTTGCAAATAATTCAAGATGTCTAATACATGTTAGAATTACTCAAGATGTCTAACACATGTTACTATTCTATTTTCCCTGCAACAACCTGTGAGGGTTGGTATTGCAACCAAATTTCCCAACCTCGGAGCTCAGACCAACAACTCAAAATATAATTTGTCCCTGCTTCCATTGCTCCTCTTCTATTTGCCAGGAAGTGATGGGACTGGTTGCCATATTACCCCACCCCCCTTAAAAATATATAAAAATAGGTTGAGAGCATTTTCAGAGCCAAAGGACAGAGACTTTAGCTTTGATTACAAATGACTTGATAGTTTATTTTAGTCAGGCTTATTAATTAAGCGTTAAGATAAATGGATGTGTATAATTATGGAGTCAAAGAACTAATGACTCAAACAATAGCAATGTCAGGTTTCCCTTGATGTGCTCAAACACTGTCTTACCTGTTGATTGCTGAATATATCTGCATTTTCAGTGTCAGATTGGGGCATGAGATTATGGCCCATTAAGAAAAGCTTGTTCAGGGAATGATAGAAGAAAGAGATAATGTTGTGCTGCAACCTGTAATTTCAGTTCCCGAAAAGTTGTTTTCTCCTAGGAGAAAAAGGTTTCTAATTTGCTATCTTCTTCTCGGGGTATTGGCAATTGCTTTCAAATTTTTCTTGTTTGCATATGGATGTGTGTGTGTGTGTTACTTTCCTTTATACCTGGAAGGAATAGAGGGTTCTGATGGGGGGTGGGTTTGGCTTCCTGTTACAAATCTATACAGGTAGTCCTTGATTTACAATGGTTTGTTTAGTGACTGTTCAAAGTTACAACTTTGAGCGAGCTGTGGTAGCACAGTGGTTAGAGTGCAGTATGGCAAGCTACCTCTGCTGACTGCCAGCTGCCTTCAATTTGGCAGTTCGAATCCCACCAGGCTCAAGGTTGACTTGGCCTTCCAGCCTTCTGAGGTTGGTAAAATGAGGACCCAGATTGTTGGGGGCAATAGGCTGACTCTGCAAACCGCTTAGAGAGGGCTGTGAAGCACTATGAAGTAGCATATAAATCTATATATACTTATATACAGCTTCAAAGGTGCTATTGCTATTGGCACTGAAAAGAGTGACTTATGACCATTTTTCACACTTATGACCTTTGCAGCATCTCCTTGGTTACATGATCAAAATGCAGGCATTTGGCAACTGGCTCATGTTTATGACAATTGCAGCATCCAGGGGTCGCGTGATCTCCTTTTGTGACCTTCCGATAAGCAAAGAAAGAAGCTAGATTCACATAACAACGTTGCTAATTTAACAACTGCAGTGATTCACTTAAAAACCGTGTCAAGAAAGGTCATAAAATGGGGCAAAACTCACTTACCAACTACCTTACTTAGCAATGGAAAATTTGAGCTCAGTTGTGGTTGAGAACTACCATGCAGCACTTTTTTCACATATAAACCATTACTTGGACTGTACACATACATCAGAAGAAGGGTGACTGCTAATGTGGGAAGTCACAATTTGACTAAATCGAGAGAAAATTTAAGCATTTTTTTTTTTTTGGCGATCTTTGAACTAACAAAATTTTCATAAATGTGGCTGTGCCAATGGAATTTAAGAGGTGGGTGTGATAGACGATGCGTTAAGGTTTTTAAACCATCTGTTTGGTGTGTTGGAGGTTGTTTTTGATTGATTAGGTACCATCAAGTCATTTTTGACTCCTAGCAACCACACAGATAGTGTTGGAGGTAACTGTGCCATTATTAATGTTCAGTATAATTTAGCTACTCATTTGCCACCTTTGGATATGGGACTGAACTTGACAAGAGATGTTCCTGTCCTTCACACAAGGGGAATATGTCTAGTTGGGGTTGTCTATAGAGATTCTCCATCATCCAGAATCAGAACAGAGCTGGAAGGGACCTTGGAGGTCTTCTAGTCCAGGCCCCTGCTCAAGCAGAAGAACCTATACAATTTCAGACAAGTGACTGTCCAGTCTCTTGTTGAAAACATCCAATGATGAAGCACCTACAACATCTGAAGGCAAATTATTCCACTGGTTAATTGACCTCACTGTTAGGAAGTTTCTCCCTAATTTCAGGTTGCTTCTTCTCATCCATTGTTTCTTGCCCTTCCAGCCAGTGCTTTGGAAAATAATTTGACCCCTTCTTCTTTGTGGCAGCCCCTCAAATACTGGAATAGTGCTATCATGTCGTCCCCATCCCCCCCAGTCCTTCTCTTCTCTAGACTATCCTGGTCATGGTTGTCCCAAAGATGCTTTTTCAAAAAGCAGCTAGACTTTGTTTTTCCTTGAAGACAGTTTGCTTCTCGTCCAACAAGTTTCTTCTTCTGACTGCTTCTTCTGTTCTGACTGTCAAAATTGAAGAAGTTTCTTGGACGAGAAGCGAAATGCCATCAAGGAAAAGCAAAGAATGTTCAGTTGGCCTTTAAAAAAAAAACACACCTTTGGGTCTGATGGGGTTGAACCTACATATGTTGGAAGTACAATGTGGTTGTATGCACTCTTGTGTGTTCTGTGCCTGCTCTGCTGTACTTTGATATTCATATTTATAAGGTTTTTAATAGAGTGCTCAAAAAATGAGAGACAACAGTATGAATGTGACATTGAATTGTAGTCCAAAAATCTGCCACCTGCCTCAAAATGAAGAATTTAGGATTTGCGAGGGTGATATAGGTGATGCAAGTGAAATTATTTGTCTGTGTAAAATGACTAGCAGGCTCAACTTAAAATCCTGGGCGGAAAGCATACAAGTAGACACACTCTCTAAATACGAATCAATTTTCTACTCACACTGTGGGGAAACTGATCAATGTGATTCTGTGTAGTTAACAATTTAATCTATTGGTAAAGATTTGAGTGACATTGTATCTTTGTTTTATTATTTATTAATGCCTTTCTTCTTTTCTTTATTTTCTTCTGTTGTTTTCTGATTTATTTTATTTTGCTTTATCATTTACCATTGTAGTTGGTCGTTGTTTTCTCTTCTGTTGTAAATTAATAAGCAAGTAGAAAAAAAGAAGAATGCCTTATATCTTTAAAAAGGTGGATAAGATAGACTTTTCTGTCTAGTCTCAAGCTAGATTGTCAGACATCTTCATTTGAGACACTTTTTAAAACAAATTGTGAGCATGTATACTTAATGAAATGTCAGCTGCACCTAGAGTAACTTTTTGCAAATGATTTGCTGATGCTTTCTTACGGGATCTTTTTTTTAATTTCCTAGAACAGTCATCATTCAAATACCAACTAAACCTGGCCCTACTTGGCTTCCAAATCTAGACAAGTAAAATCTGCCAAGTACCACCACATGCTGAGCCACATATATATTAATGCAGTTATTTTTCTTCAGGTCTTGCATGCTTTAGATTTTTGCATGTTATTGTCAGCTCAAAATTGTTCACCAAAATTGCACATATGATGTGTTGAGATGTGCCTATTTAGGAAAGATGAGCACAAAAATAAAAGTCTGTATGAATATAAATGGGAATTTTCTATTTTTTTTTCCTTTTAAATTGCAGAAAGAAACAAATATTTGATGGGATAGGCTATTTTATTTATTTATATTTATTAAAATGACTTATATGGAATCGAACTCCCAAAATGTAACAAGATAAGTAATCAAACACAACATACTCAAAGTTCTAGTATAGGTTTTCCAGATGGGTTTATCCAATATCCTGATCCTGAGTGCTTGGAATTAAAAAAAGAACGTTCTTAAAACTGAAGACTCTGTGAAATAGTAATGGAACAAAGAATGTGCTTTGCTGGACACATTCTACGCATGAGCGATCAATATCCAGCAATGTCCGTAATCAAGAGGGAGACAAGCTATCTTCCAAATCACCTGAAGGGAAGACAAGAAGCAATGAATGGAAACTAATCAAGGAGAGAAGCAACCTAGAACTAAGAAGAAATTTCCTGACATAACAATTAACCAAGTGGAACAACTTGTGTCCAAGAGTTGTGAATGTTCCAACACTGGAAGTTTTAAAGAAGAGATTGGATAGTCACTTATCTGAAATGGTACAGGGTTTCCTGGTTGAGTAGAGGTTGGACTAGAAGACCTCCAAGGTCCCTTCCAACTCTTTTCTTTTCTTTTCTTTTCTTTTCTTTTCTTTTCCTTTCCTTTCCTTTCCCTTCCTTTCCCTTCCCTTCCCTTCTCTTCTCTTCTCTTCCCTTCCCTTCCCTTCCCTTCCACTCCACTCCACTCCACTCCACTCCACTCTACCACTGCACCACAGAACCATGGTGGTACAGTACTGCAGGCTACTTCTGCTGACTGTCAGCTGCCGGCAATTTGGCAGTTCGAATCTCACCAAGCTGAAGGTTGACTCAGCCTTCCATCCTTCCAGGGTCAGTAAAATGAGGACCCAGGTTATTGGGGGCAATATACTGACTCTGTAAACCACTTAGAGAGAGCTTTAAAGCACCGTGAAGTGGTATAGAAGTCTAATGCTATTGCTATTCCTATGCTATTCTGCCAATTGGATACCACCAAATGCAATCCATTGGATATCACCAGACAAAAAACAGGAAGGCCAAAAAAAAAAAAAAACCCTGGCACCAAACATTTCAGTAAAATCTGTAAAACCTCAGCCTTAAAAGGAAGGATGCAGACGGTGGGGGTCTTGCTTGGAACCCTGACAGCTTGTTTCTGTTTGGAAGGGCAGCTCAGGCCTGGAAAACCTTGCTCAGAGGAGAGATCCTCCAACCTCTTGAAGGAGATTTGTCAAAGGCCGTTCTTTGCCAATTAACTGCCACTTTTTAGGCTTATCAGTCATCAAGGTCTGAGCCTTATTCTGGTTCACTGCAGCTCAGCAAAAAAAAAAAAAAAGTCTTTGATCAGATCCTCTGAATGGGCCAGCAAGGTCATTTTAAGAAAAAAGCTGGATAGAACACCCATTCATGAAGCATAATGGCATTCCACACAATAGCTGCAGAGGTTGCATCTTTTTTTTAAAAAAAAAAAAAACCTTTAAAAGAAATCCTGAGCTTTTTGTGCATGCTTGTGGGTGTGAGAGGGTGTGCATAAGCACACAAAGAGAAAGAGATTCAAATAGAAGAGGTTTGTCTGATGATTTATGAAGAGAGTGATCTCCAAAGGCTGGAAAAAAAAGTCCATTTAAAAATAGTTGAATTCCTAGCCATCCACAGTCCACAAGGTTTGAGGCAATGGTTAAATGGCATGAATGAAAATACTGGTGTGAAATCTATCTCCAGCATAAGTCGGGGATACTTATAGGAGATGATTTACACAATAAGCCAAAAGATGTTCAAATATTGAGAAATTAGCTGTATACATGTTGATCCGATTAAACTGTGTGTGTGTGTGTGTTTGTGTGTGCTTGTGTCTCGTGTGTGTGTAGGGGGATGAAACTAACTATTTTATTTGTTCTAACTTCACACTTTTTCGGTTTCTGACCACAGTTCCTCGCCCAGTTCCTCGCCCAGTTGTAATTTTTTCCTCGCCCAGTTGTAATTTTTCATTTCAAGTCTGTCTGAAATTCAAAGGTGCTTTGTCCAATTGTTGTCACAATTCCTATGCGGTTGTAGACACAGATAATAATAATATTAATAACAACAACAGAACAACAGAGTTGGAAGGGGCCTTGGAGGTCTTCTAGTCTACCCCTCTGCTCAAGCAGGAAACCCTACACCAGCTTACTCTAATGGACCTAGTTTTGCATCTAATATTATCCTCCGGTCACTGTACATAATTCTGCATGCATTCTTCAATCACTTATTGTGCAACTCTGAGTCAAAATTCAAAAAACCAGCAGCGCCAAAGGGTAACGATTCTATTTTTTTGCATTTGGGTTCTGGGTTGACATATTAGTTTAAGACATGCAAACTAGAGAGTTTTCTATTAAAATATGAAAACCAAAAGGGTCTTTCAATTAAATATCAATAACATCTATTTCATGCAAACTTTTTGCTACATACTGCTTTCATTACAGATGGAATGAGCTCTCTCAAATCCATTTCAGATGGATGTAGATGAGCCTTCTTTATTTAAGGAAGATTTTGCATTGCAATCTCTCAGGTCTTGCTGCTTTGGGGCCAAAGCAATGCATAATGAAAACAGTAGAGTAGAGTGGAGTGGAGTGGAGTGGA
>NW_020769348.1:1162899-1191111 GCF_900518735.1 Pseudonaja textilis
GCAGGACCCAGGATACCACAACAAAAGAACTCGCAAGCCCATCACACAACCCATTACCCAAGCCGTTAAAACACGAGAGGCTAATGGAAAAAAGATCACTACAAAACAAACGACCCAGGAGATTACAGCACAAGATCCAGGATATCTCCACAACAAAACTCACAAGACCATCACACAGCCCATTATACCAACATCAATTCCATCAACCAATCAAGAGGCAGCAGTGCAGCCAACCAGCCCAGCACACCAGCTCCCACCACCAGTATTTATAGAGAGATGGCAGCTCCGATCACACACTGCTTTGCACTGGCACGAAGCAGAAAGCACCAGTCTGAAGATGGCGAGTGGGACCTCCCTGAAACGTCATCAAGATATTCTTAATCTTACATGGAAAAAGACCCGAACACACCTAGACCTACATACCTGTACCCATGAAAATCTACAAGTATATATATGTGTGTGTGTGTGTGTGTGTGTGTGTGTGTGTGCTTTCTTAAGTTTTCGCGGGTACTTACATGTATGGCATTTAGCTTTGTTCGGGTATTTCCCCACGTCATTGTAGTTGTGCTTTTAAAGTTGTAGCAACGTTTCGGCAGAATCTCATCTGCCATCATCAGGCTTCTGGCAGATGGCAGATGAGATCCTGCCAAAACGTTGCTACAACTTTAAAAGCACAACTACAATGACGTGGGAAAATACCCGAACAATATATATATATATATATACACGTTATATTCATAATCATCTGCACAGGAGAACGGAATATGAAGCCAGAGTGCTGAAGTGCATTGGAGAATTAGGGAAAGGAAGTTTTTAAAAATTCAGCAACACTAGCACTCTAGTTAGATTAGAGAGCCATTTCCTGCCAGAATAGATTGCATAAAGCAATTCCTTTGAACGAGGTAATCTAAGTTTTTAAAAGGTGCTTGAATTCAAAATGGAGGCTTTCTGGTTCTTCAGGAAGCCTGAACAGAAAAGTGACCATTTCGAGCTCAACCTTTGGCAGTCTTCAGTTCAAAATCCTCCTGGAATGATCAGAATACTCATTTCAAATTTGAAATGAACATTTCGGGCTTGAACTATTTCAGAGTTGAAACATTTATGTACTTCAATCTGCCACATAATAAGGGGGGGGTGGGGGAATGAGAAAATACAAGTTCCTTTTTTGAAAAAAAAAACTTTTGGAAAACAAGATACATTTTTAGCTTCCCTGGTTTGGTAGAAAAGATTAGTAAAGCTTTTATGAGAAACTTTCACTCCCAAAAGGATAATAGGCAGGAAACACAGTACATCTTCACACACACACACACACACACACACACACACACACACACTTATACACAAAGATTTCATTTTTCTGCTAATGAGAGACTGAGGTCATGAGCTAAAGTGTTCTTTAAATTTGAAGCATGGAAGAAACCACAGTGAAGAGGAAGCCTTTAAAAACTACAGTGAGAACACAAAGGATGGGCTCCCGAGGAGTTAAAATAATCTTCTATAACTTGACTCCCTTCATTAGAATTGTTTAAAATGCACCCAGGGTGTTACTTAAACACCTTAGTTACAGTTGTGCATATGGGTATATGCACACATGTGGAAAAAAAGAGGCATATGCATCAGATTTGAAATTTGACATGTCTCCAAATTTGGAGTAGTAGAACTTCTACTCAAACGTCACTACCTCTCTAGTGGAATTTCTGCCTGCTGTAGAAAGTTAGCACCCACCCGTCTCCTAGAAGAATGAAATATTCTAGGAAATATTAACAAGGCAGAACATTATATTTCCCTGGATGAGGAAAGGAGAAACGTGTCTTTAAAGACAAAGCAGATCCCTGCCCTCCAGCTCCAGGGTGATGGGATCAGGACATGATAGGATTAGCCCTCTACTCATCTAACCACATGGCACCTGGGAAGATTACATCACCCAGCAAGATTCAACCAAGCCTGGAACTCAAGACAACCTACAAAGTTACCCCGCATGGCCCCATATGGGAGTCTGACAACCAATCAGGATACATTTCTTGCCACACGGAACAGGAAGCAAGTTCAAAGCCCAACAGAAGTTATAAATCTCGCTCCCTCTCTCACTCATGTGCCCCAGGACCTCAATTCATGTGGTCCTGCTGTCCACCATTAAACTATCTTTCCAAGCAATCTCCATGTTTCCAGCGTCTTTCGTCTCACTTGGAACTGAACCCAGATGGTCATTTCTTCCAACACTGCTTTCCTGCCAAACATGGGGGCTGGGCTGATGTGTTTGGAAAATGAGGGATCCAGATGTTGTCCCTCTCCTACCTGATTCTATGGATGAAGATTCAATCTTATTCCAGGAGCGCAGATTTGTACAGGTAGCCCTCAACTTACAACACCATTGAGCCCAAAATTTCTGTGGCTGAGTGAGACACTTGTTAAGTAAAGTTTGCCACCCAAATACAACTTTTCTCATTGCCGTTGTTAAGTGAATCATTGCGGTTGTAAGTTAGTGACACGGTTGTCCTGGGTTTTCCTCATGGTTCTGACTCCACTCAGTTTATCTGAGGTCAGCAATGCTGCATTAGGCAGGATCTGAGGCAGGATTTATTAGGGAATCAAGAATAGGGATCTTTTTTGTATGTGAAAGGGCAGCTAAAAGAATGATTATCCATTTGATCTGTAGCCATGAAGTGCTGATCCCTGGGCTTAGTCAGCATTTTTCAGATGGATAAAAAGAACTTAACTTTAGAGCAATCTGGCCAAACTGTCCGGCATTGTTTTGTCTACAAAACAATTTTAAATGTTGCATATCACTCAAAGACTTTGCACGGTTGGGTGGCCTTAAAACTTGGCAAAATAAAATTATTAGTGCAATTCAATAGAAATTACCAACTATTTAGTCCCTCTCTTCTGTTTAAATCACACTTTGAATATGCAACGTTTGTTTTTAAGATTTTCATTTGAAGATGTAAACTGTTGCTATTCATGAAGGGTATAACACAGTGTTTCTCAACCTGGGAAATTCTAAGATATTTGGACTTAGGTCTTAAATTTGCCAGGTTGCAAAACACTGGTCTAACATAATCAATCAATCAATCAATCAATTAATCAATCACTCAATCAGACAACATGGCTGGTCAGTGTAGAACATTAAAATATGCATTTTTGCCTGCGACATTATTTATTTATTTACTTAATTTCTAATAACTTCTATATTAATGAAATCTATCACTACAAAAATTAAAAGAATGTACTTAAAGCATTCATTTGTTTTTAACAAAGTCCCAGAGTTGTTGTAGAAAGCAAAATAAAAACAAAAAGATTCTAAATATTATTTTTAACTATCTTCTAGATAGATGGATCTCATAAATATTTAAAATAAATATATCCAGGGAACAAATGGCAAGCTAGAGGATAAACTTTTATCCAAAGCATACCCACTATCTACTGTATTCTGCTGCAGTTCCTCAAAATAAGTCTCTTCTTCTTTTTCCTCAAATGGAACCTTCCTTTCTTCCATTTGCACACACAAGAATTAGCATCTAAAACTCCAACCTGCAACTATGCCTTTGGTAGCCTCAATACTGTATGATAGCCTTGCGTTAACAGGTTTGGCTCACATTAAATGCATCCTAGTATCAATGTATTGTTCACATAAATTGAACATTACGATATTCAAACTTACACTGTTGTGACTAAGCTGCATTTGCATTTTAAGAGAAAATCCCATTTGTGTCAAAAGGGGGTCTACCACAAACTGTGGAATTACAAACCCGCAAAACTGGATTTTAAGAACTAAAATTGAGCTTTAGATATTGGTGTCTCACTTTCTATATTCCATATTATAATGCGATATTAATGCAATACCAGGGGCTTTCAATTTGTTGTATAGAATGTGAAGGATGCGTGCTTGTGTTTATTTTCAGTCATAATGTATACTGAAGATGGTATTTAATTTCGTTGTAGCAGTTACAATTACAATAAAGTAAACTAAAACTAAACTAAACTAAATATGGCATCAGCCAAGTTTCAAACTGACCCTCAGCCAAATCAGAAATGTTTCTGAATTTGCTTTCTTAGGCCTGACTGAAACATCACAACTTTATTCATTATATCTAAATATTTGTATATTTGCAAAGCTGAAGCCGTCCATGATGTGGCATTAATGAGACAAAATCAATGTCCAAAGACTGGGATACAGGAACTCCTTGACTTATGACCACAATTGAAGCCAGAATTTCTGTTGCAAAGCAAGGAGGTTGTTAAGTGACTTATGACCAACTTTCTGAACTTTGGTTTTTGAGAGAACCACTGCAGTTATAGTAAGTACACAGGCCTGACTTTTCCCATTGATTTTCCTTATCGGAAGACGGCTGGAAAGATCACAAATGACAAGTACATCACTCTGGGACATTGTAAATTGTAAATACATGTCAGTGGTCAAGTGCCTGAATTTTGATCAGGTGACCATGGGATTGCTCCAATGAAGATACTGTAGCAGAGGAGGTATTCAGCAGGTTCTGACCAGTTCTGGAGAACCAGTAGCGGAAATTTTGAGTAGTTCGGAGAACTGGCAAATGCCCCCATCTATTCTCGGCCTCCTGAGTCCCAGATGATCGGCTGGGTCTTCTTTTGTTGCCCTGCACAGGAGAACAGAGCTGGAAAGCAGGTTAGTGGGGTGGGGAGGGAATGGGGATTTTGCAGGAACCGTCCTCCAGGAGTGGGGAGGGAATGGAGATTTTGCCGTATCCTTCCCCTGCCACACCTACCAAGCCACACAATGCGCACCAAGCCATGCCTGCAGAACTGGTAGTATTTTTTTTTTGAATCCCACCACTGTTAGATGTGTGGACTGGTTGTAAGTTTTTTTAATACTATTGTAATTTTGAATGGTTTTTAATTAAATGGTTGTAAGTTGAGGACTACAAATAGACCGTTAGCTTTGGAAGCCATGTTGAGACCAGATGCTCCCACACTGCCACATTTTCAGCCTGGGAAAGTGGGAGGGGGGAATTTCTTGGAGTCTTATGTAGCTAGACATAATAACATTCTTTTTCTAATTCAAGGTCATGTTATTTTGCGCATAAATGAGGGGAAATCTTCAGTTGGGATGGATGGTGATTGGGGCATGTGATGTGATGATGGGTGAAGGGGATGGATTTGTAGTTTTTACTTATTGCAAGGAAGCCCAGAACTTTCAGATTCGGGATTCCCCAGATGTGCCAGTTTACTATCCGACATAAAGGTAACTTTTGAGAAGATGTCAGTCTCGGAGTTATTGGTTGGAGTGGATGTTTGGTGGAATGCTGACAAAAACATTTCTTCTTAAAATAGGCTTTAAACATGCTGCTGTTGCTTTTTTCCCCAGTAGGCCAAATTAAAGCAGCCTTTAGGTTGAAACCATTTGTATTTCTATTTCTGTTAAGAAAGAGGCTGCTTGATGCCATTTACAATAAGTGGACATTAATTAATGTTAAATTACAATGGAATTCCTGTGGAATTGGATATGACATCTACATTAATAGTCAGTGAGTTTATTCTGATTAATGTTATCACAGCCGTTAAGTGCTGGGATTTATAATCATTTGCCAGGATTGCTAACTGAAAGCTCTTTAGTCAGATTTTTCATGAAGGGAAACAAGCATAAAATGTAATGAAAGTCTACCATTAATTTCAATAAATATTTTGTAACATATGCACCCTCATGCAAGACCTTGGGCTGAAGAGAGTCGAGGCTGATGCTTCAGAAAAATAAAATTGCCTCTGTTCTTGGATTTACATATTTGCTAAAGAAACAGAAATATAATCTTTGGAAATTGCATACTAAAGTCAAGGCTGAGGAGGTGTAAAGTTGAGCTTAAAGTCAAATTTAAAGTATTGGGACTTGTGGTCTATGGTCATTCTATAACAGAGGTATCAAACTCAAGGCCCATGGTCTGGATCCACCCTGTGGGGTGCTTAGATCTGGCCTGCGGGACCGCCCTGGAAACAGTGCCTCTACCAGCAAAAACGGAGGTCAGGAGGGCTGTGTGTGGCCCTCCTGAGCTCCAATTTTGCTGGCAGAGAGTTGCAAGAGGCTGTCACAGGTCAAAACGGAGCTCGCGACGCCACATGGAGCCCTCCCGAGCTCCGTTTTTGCTGGCAGAGGGTTGCAGGAGGCTGCCACAGCCAGAAATGGAAATCGGGAGCAGTGGTGGGGTTCAAATTTTTTTACTACCGGTTCTGTGGGCGTGGTTTGGTGGGCATGACAGGGCAAGGTTACTGCAAAATCCCCATTCCCTCCCAACCCCGCTAACCTGCTTTCCAGCTCCGTTCTCCTGTGCAGGGCAACAAAAGAAGACCCAGCCAATCAGCTGGGACTCAGGAGGCAGAGAATAGATGAGGGCAGGGCCAGTCAGAGATAGTATTTGTTGGTTCTCCAAACTACTCAAAATTTCCGCTACTGGTTCTCCAGAACTGGTCAGAACCTGCTGAATACCACCTCTGCTCAGGAGCCCACTGGCAGAGTTCTCGGGCCACCATAGGTGCCTCTGATATGAGTGATATCTAGCTGGCCATCCTCTCTTTGGCCCTGTGCACACCGGCCCCAGAGGTCAAACACAACCCTCAATGAAATCGAGTTTGACACCCCTGTTCTATAGCAATTAATTCCACCCCTGTTATTTGTCTGCCCGTATCTTTCTACGGTAGTCCTCTCAATTTAGGACCACAATTTAGGTCCCTTCCATTCCTAAGTTGGGAAGTTATTAAGTGACTCATTCCTGTTCTTATGACCTTTTTACCATGGTAATTCAATGAATCACAGAGCCATTAAATTAATCTGGCTTCGTCTCTTTGGATTTTGCATGTCAGATGCTGGCTGGGAAGGTTGCAATTGATTATCATGTGACCTCAATACACTGCAATTGTCATAATTTCCTGCAAGTCCCCCAATTTTGATCATTTGGCCATCGGGACTCTGTGATAGGGATAAGTCACAAGTCAGTTTTTCAGTGCTGGCATAATTTTGAGTGGTAGCTAAATGAATGGTCGGAAGTTGAGAACTACCTATACAATGCTAGTCAATCCTTACCTCCAGGGGTGGGATTCAAACTTTTTAACAACCAGTTCTGTGGGCATGGCTTAGGTGGTGGGAGTGGCTTGGTGGTCATGTGACTGGGTGGACATGGCTTGGTGGTCATGTTATTGGCTGGGTGTGGCCAACTCAACATCACTCACATCGAGGCACCCATCTCCTCTCCTGGCCTCTCATGACTGTGGGGATGCTGCAACAGTCGTAATTGTGAAAAATGGTCATAAGTCACTTTTTTTCAGTGTCATTGTAACTTTGAGTGGTCACTCCACACGAGCAAAATACCAGCAAAGGAGGGAAAAAAGTACTCCAGAGAAGTTCCAGAGACAGGAAGTCTAGTCCTGCCAAGAACATAATAAGGGTTAATGGAGAGGCAGTTTCTGTAAGGAACACCAGAATGTTTCCTTCCTGCCTTCCTCACAGGATTAGGCCAGTAATTTCTTTTAACAACCGGTTCTCCGAACTGCTTAGAATGTTAACTGGTTCTAGCAAATAGGTGCGAACTGGTAGAATCCCACCCCTGCTTACATCTCTCTGAGTAAAGTTTTGTTTTTGATCATCACTCCAAGATTGCCATCTTGGTTAAAGAATTTTGACTGGTAGGATTCAGGAAGATAAGTTTCTCTGCCATTGCTCCGCCCTTTGCAACATCTTACCCAAGGGATGGGTTAGGAGTGATACGATAGCAGTGTCCCAATATCTCAGGGGCTGCCACAAAGAAGAGGGGGTCAACCTATTCTACAAAGCACCTGAGGGCAGGACAAGTAACAATGGATGGAAATTAATCAAGGAGAGAAGCAACCTAGAAGTAAAGAGCATTCTCTTGACAGTTAGAACAATTAATCAGTGGAACAACCTGCCTCCAGAAGTTATAGGTGCTGCAACTGTTATGTCCCTGGAACTTGCCAAAGTCCCCACCCAGGTCCGTTCATGCTGCGGGGGCGTTTGCTGCCCCTCATTGGCTGGCCTCCCTCGACAGCCGGCTATAAAAGCCAGCTGCAGGGTTCGGCCAGCCGCTGTTCGCTGTGAGCCTGCTCCAGGCAGGGCTAACACGTTCAGTCCTTTATTGCTTCAATAAAGTCTTGTTGCATCCATGCCCTGGTCTAGCCTCTCATTGCTAAACTACAACACTGGCGACGAGGATGGGATGGCTACCAGAGGCAATCCGCAACAGCTGAAATCACTCAATTGCTGAGCCGCAGCCGCACCGCCGGAGAGCTCGGTCAGCAAAAGCGAAAGGAAGAGCGTCTGTAGCCGCTCAGTTAGCAAGCTACAGGGAAAGTGAAGCGCTGCGAGCCGCAGCCGCTCAGCTCAAAAAGAGCGCGGAATTCAAACGGCTGTCATTTGAATTCGAGTTGGAATACAGCGCGGTGCTGCCATTCCAGGAGTCTCTGACGCCAGCACAGGGCGCGAGATTCAAATCACTGTCAGCTGCGGTCAGCCACTACCGCCTACGCTCTCCAGGAGCGCGAAATTCAAATAACGCTGCCAACGACCGTTGCAGCCTGAGCCATAGCGTAACCCAGATAGAACAGAGAGATTCTGTGTAACCTCTCAAGAGCTGAAGTCACTAGCCTGACAAGAGCACGAAGGGCCATTTGTCATCCCAGAGAGATCTCACAGCAGTGTAACCTGCAGAAGTTCTCAACATGAACTCCAACCCAGCCTTCCCACCGTTCAAGCCTGATGAAGAAAAGTGGGAATCATACAAAAATCGTTTTAACCACTACATCGATGCCATTGGTCTGGCTGATGCTGGGGAGCACAGAAAGAAGTCATTCTTCCTCAGTTATTGCGGAGCCATCGTTTTTGATACCGCCACAGCACTCGTTGCTCCACGTGAGTTAAAGAATGTCCCCTGGGCAGAATTGCTGGAGATCCTCACCAATCATTACTCCCCCAGGCCCTCACAGATCGCGAGGCGTTTCACCTTCCGGATGAGGAAGCAAGCGGAAAAGGAAACCGTCAACCAGTATATGGCCGCCTTGAGGACTGCAGCTCTCCACTGCGGGTTCGGGAACTATTTAGATGACATGCTCCTCGACCAGCTCGTCTGCGGGGTCAAAGACCTTCACCTCCAAAGGCGACTACTTGCCAGGAAGGATCTCAACCTCTCCCAGGCTGTCGAGGAAGCCTTGGCTGCAGAACTGGCAACCCAGTCAGCTACCGAAATTCAAGGTCCCGTTCCCAAACAAAGCTGCGCCACCATTCACTCAGAAGAGGTGGTCAACGAAGATGATCCCAATGATCAAACAGACATCCACTGCCTCGCTCATGCCAAACAACCACAGGCAGGAACCAGGCAAGAAAGCAACAGTGCACCCAAACACATCCTCCTGTGCCTATCCTGTGGCGGACCTCACTCGAGAGCTTCGTGCAAATTCAAAGGTGCCATCTGCAACAATTGCCACAAAAAAGGCCACATCGCCAGAGTCTGCCAGGCCGCACACAACTCAGCACAAAAGGTTCCTTCCTTTTCCCATTCTGGACCCCAAAGGCAAGTACTAAATTGTCACACTTGCTACCATGCTAACCACACCTGTCATTCTATTAGTAAAATCACACTCTCCATTTTATTAGAAGGTAAATCTTGTCGTATGGAGGTTGACACGGGGTCAGCGCTCTCAATCATCTCTTGGAGCACTCTCAAGAAAATCCAGCCCAGACTATCCAGAAACCAGCTCCAGAAGTGCCAGATCACCTTGAGGGACTATCAGGGGAAGGACATTCCAGTACTCGGCAAAGGCAAGTTCCTTGTTAATTTTAAAGCTTTCAAAGGCCACCTGCCTCTAGTGGTAGTTAACGGCAACCTCCCCAGTCTCTTGGGGCTTGATTGGTTCCCCTACCTCGGCCTAGGGTTAACAGGAGTCCATGCTGTCTCAGCTTCTGACACTGACTCCTTATTCTCCGACTACTCAGACGTATTCAGCGATGAGTTGGGGTGTTATAATGGTACCCCCATCTCATTTGCAGTTGACCCCCAAGCGGTTCCAGTCCGGCTGAAACCTCGTAGAGTCCCATTCGCCATTCGGCCTAAACTGGACGCAGAGCTGGATAAATTATTAAAGCAAGGGGTCATTGAGCCGACAGACTTCGCCAAATGGGAGACGCCAATTGTCACACCCCTTAAAAAGGATGGCAGTCTGAGAATTTGTTCGGATTACAAAACAACAATTAACCGCTTTCTACAAGTTAGCGCTTACCCAGTCCCGGTCATTCAACATTTATTGCATACCTTTGAGCCTGGCAACATTTTTGCCAAATTGGACATGTCACAAGCATATCAACAGTTCCCTGTTGACAACCAAACAGCCAAACTGCAAACTATTGTGACCCACAGGGGTGCCTTCCGGTGCAGGCATCTCCAGTTTGGCGTAAGTGTTGCCCCGGGCATCTTCCAATCTCTCATGGAGCGTATACTTCAGGGCCTCCCAGGCGTAGTGCCCTACTTCGACGACATATTGGTCTTGGCCAGGGACAGGCCCCAACTCTTCCAGAGAGTCAGAGCAGTGTTAGACAGGTTCAGACAGCATGGCCTCAAATTAAAAAGGGAGAAATGTGCCATTGCCACTAGACAGGTGGACTTTCTGGGCTATAGAATTGACACCTCAGGCATTCACCCCCTAGAATCCAAGGTCAAGGCAATCCATGAGGCACCCACGCCAACCACTAAAGCCGAGCTACAAGCCTTTTTTGGGATTATTGAACTTTTATGCGTCATTCCTACCTCACAAAGCATCAGTAGCAGAGCCTTTACACAGGCTCTTAGATAAAAAATCACCTTGGCACTGGGGACACAAGGAAGACACCGCTTTCCGCGCAGTCAAATCACTGCTCACATCAGACGCGGTCCTTATTCAATTTGACCCACACCTCCCATTGGTACTAGCAGTGGATGCATCCCCTTTTGGGATTGGAGCCGTATTAAGCCATAGACTACCCAACGGCTCCGAGGCACCAATCGCTTTCTTTTCCAGAACGCTCTCAGCAACAGAGCGTAACTATAGTCAAATCGACAAGGAGGCTTTAGCCGCAGTGGCAGCGGTAAAGAAATTTCATGAATTCCTTTTTGGCCACACCTTCGAACTAATCACGGATCACAAGCCTCTCCTGGGTCTTCTATCTGGAGACAAGCAGACTCCCCAAGTGTTGTCTCCCAGAATGACGAGGTGGACCTTGTTCCTGGCGGCTTACTCGTACAAGCTCATCCACCGCCCAGGAAAAACATTAAGCCACGCAGACGCCCTCAGCCGCTGCCCCCTGCCAGCTCCAGCTGAGGACCCGGCCCCGGTCCATGCCATCTTCGATGTCACCGAGCTCGACCTTCCTGTCACCGCCCTCGACATCGCCACCAAATCCAAGACGGACAAAACAATCGCCCAGGTACTGGACTGGGTGAGGAGGGGGTGGCCGGGCTCTAACCTCGCAGCCGAATTCACACCTTTTAAGACCCGTCAACAGGAACTATCTAGCTTACAGGGCTGCCTGTTGTGGGGCACCCGAGTTGTCATTCCGGCCTCGCTTCGCACACCAGTCTTAGAGGCACTACACGAGGGCCACCCGGGCATCGTCCGGATGAAGGCGTTGGCTCGGAGTTACGTCTGGTGGCCTGGCTTGGACGACGACATCGTCAAGTGGGTAAGCTCTTGCCAACCCTGTCAGGAATCCAGACCATCCCCTCCAGTCACCACCCCCACAAAGTGGGAGAGCGCCAACACGCCTTGGTCAAGGCTACACATTGACTTAGCGGGACCAATACACGGCAAAACCTTCTTGGTGGTCGTAGATTCATACTCTAAATGGATCGATGTGGCCCAACTATCCACGACCACCACGCAAGCGGTTACCAAGGCCCTGGCCCGCCTATTCGTAACACACGGGCTACCAGATACCATAGTTTCGGATAATGGCCCCCAGTTTGCCTCAACGGAATTTAGCTGCTTTGCCACCAATCTTGGCATCTGACACATCTTCACGGCCCCCTTTCATCCTGCCAGCAACGGACTGGCAGAGAGAGCCGTTAGATCCACAAAAGAAGCGTTAGCCAGATTCAGTAAAGAAGATTGGCATCACAGACTCTCCCGCTTCTTGCTAAGCCAACACTCAACCCCTTGCATGGTCACCAACAAATCCCCAGCTGAACTTCTGATGGGTAGACGCCTAAGAACTGTGTTGGATAGGCTCCACCCTCACTATTGCCCTGACACCCCTCTCGCTTCAATGACGGGGGTCAGAGATTTTGTCTTGCAGGAACATGTCTTCGCGAGGAACTATGCCAGAGACCCACTTTGGATTCCAGGAGTGATAGTAGCCATCACCGGCCCCAGGTCGTACCGGGTCCAGCTGGAAGACGGCCGCATCTGGAGAAGGCACCTGGACCAGCTAAGGAAGCGACAGGGTACCTTCGCCAGTACCGGATCGTGGGCTCAGGTCGGCCCCCAGGTGCCTCACCAAACTCTCATCGAAGACCATGCCAGAGGCTCTTCGCCACCATCACCCGAGCCAAGGGGGCTAGCAGTAGACCGGGACTGCCCGATGGGTCCTCCACCTGAACCAGCAGATGGGGCCACGACATCGCCGGCCAGAAGCACTGCACCGGTACCAGCGCAGACCTCAGAGCGTGGCTGCACCCCGTCACCAACCCTACCGGTTTCCTCGAACTCTGAGACACTTGGTAACTCACCGGAGTTACGACGCTCGGGGCGCCAGCACAGACCGCCCACTTATTTAAATGACTATGCGTGTTCGCATCTGGGGGGAAGGGGTGTTATGTCCCTGGAACTTGCCAAAGTCCCCACCCAGGTCCGTTCATGCTGCGGGGGCGTTTGCTGCCCCTCATTGGCTGGCCTCCCTTGACAGCCGGCTATAAAAGCCAGCTGCAGGGTTCGGCCAGCCGCTGTTCGCTGTGAGCCTGCTCCAGGCAGGGCTAACACGTTCAGTCCTTTATTGCTTCAATAAAGTCTTGTTGCATCCATGCCCTGGTCTAGCCTCTCATTGCTCAACTACAACAGCAACACTGGAGGTTTTTAAGAAGAGACTGGACAACCATTTGTCTGAAATAGTATAGGGTTTTGTACCTTAGCAGGGGGTTGGACTATAACAGTGGTTGCCAACCGATGGGCGTGGCCCCCTGGTAGGCCGTGAGAAAATTTTGGTGGGCCACAGAGAAATCTCACCCACAGAGCACCCCCCCCAAATCAATTAATCCAGGCTGCACAGAAACACAAGGCTGTGCTGCCCACATGGCCCGCGGGAACCCTCCCCACCCACTCACTCCTTCCCCAATAAACTTGCCTGCTAAATTGCTATTTTTCCTTTTTCTAACCATCATCTGTTCTGCTGTGCTGGGAGATTTAGATTAGCTAGGAAGCAGGAAATGGTTGGATTTCTTGCTTTCTAGCTAGTCTTTAGATCTTTGGCTCAGCACAGCCGAACCTCCCTTAGGACTGCAGGTTTGCTTGCAAGCAAATTCAGTGCAGACTCACGGCAAGCAAATTTCAGAGACTGAGCTAGCTGATGGCAGGTAGATAGATCACTGAATGATTCTGTGAGCAACTCAATCTGCCTGCCTGCTTTGCCTGATTTTGGGTAAAAGTTGCTCTTTTTTAAAATAAAAAATTCAATATTTACATGCATGATGTGTTGTGAGTTAATTTTGTGAGTTTGCTTGCAAGCAAATTTTATGTGACAGACTGAGCTAGCCAATGGCAGATAGATCTCTGAATGAATCTGTGATTCTGTGAGCAACTCAACCTGCCTGCCTACTTTGCCTGATTTTGGGTAAAAGTTGCTCTTTTTTAAAATAAAAAATCCATATTTATATAAATATTTGTAATATTTACGTACAAGCCATGCTCAGCCAGTCACATGACCACCAAGCCACACCCACAAATTTGGCCACACCCTCAGAACTGGTTAGTGGTCCCTGGGGTCAAAAATTATGAGTTTGGTGATCCCTGAGGTCCAAAAGGTTGGTGACCCCTGGGCTACTAGACTTCCAAGGTCCCTTCCACCTCTGTTATTCTGTTATTCTATTAGGTGGGCCCTCACCCTTCTGGCCTTCAGAAAGAGTGCTACCGGCTGATTCTGAAAATTGACATGGGGGTCAATGAGTGATGTGCAACCCCGGGGCTGATGGGTATTATGAAGATGTCCTGTTCACCTTGTTAGCTTTTTCACTTAATTCTATAAACCTACCTTTAAAATGTTCTGTTAACTTTGTTCTTATTTATGTTTTTATATGATGATCCACTTTTATTGTAAGCTGTCCAGGAATGCGATGAATAAGGAAATAAATAATTGCCCAGGAATGTGATGAATAAATACATAAATAAAATATTTTTATTTATATTGCCAGTATGTGATTCTAACCAGCCCATAGCTGAATTGAAAACCACGAAACTAAGGTTCAACTCAGTTTTTTCCAAAGATTTAAGGGCTTCCCAGTTTCCAGGCAACTGAGTCCAGCAATCCAACATGATTAATATTTCATTAGCAAATCCAGGGAAACTGTATTCTACAAATGGAAATTTTAGAAAAATAATATTAATGCGCTGTGGCTGAATTGTTCCAGATAAGCCAACTCCTGTTAAGAAAATGTTTTGAGTTATACTCTTCCTTGAACATATTCCACAAGCACAATTCACAATTCTCTATGCCAGTGTTTTTGAACTTTGGCAATTTTAAAAGGGTGGACTTCAACTCCCAGAATTTTCCAGCCAACATGAAGTCTACACATGTTAAAGTTGCCAAGGTTGAAAAACTCTGTTCTTGCAAAATGTCTGCTTGCCAACATACTGGCTTGGTAGACTTTGACAACTGGAAATCACCCATCTGGTAGGATTTGAATTGTAAATGAAATGCTCTGCTTATATTTTGTTTGCCACCCAGAGTTCCTTGGATAGGTGCATAGCCGTAATAATAACCGAATGAATGAACAAGCAACCCAAACAATACAGCAGGTTTCTGGAAAAGTATCATGGCAATAGAAAAAAGGTGGATGGAGGGAAACCACAGTGACGATCTCCCAGTAGATAGAACTGTAGATAGAATGGATCAGAATAAAGCTGGAAGGGACCTTGGTGGTCTTCTAGTCCAACCCCTTGCTTAAGCAGGAGACCTATACCATTTCAGACAGTTGGTTATCTAATCCAAAGAGGGCTGTGAAAATATTGACAGACCCTTCACATCCTGTATATAAACTGTTTCAACTCCTACCCTCAAAACGATGCTATAGAGCCCTGCACACCAGAACAACTAGACACAAGGACATTTTTTCCCCAAATGTCACCACTCTGCTGAACAAATAATTCCCTCAACACTGTCCAACTATTTACAAAGTCTGCACTACTATTACTGTTAATCTTCTCATCGCTCCTTATCGTCCATCTCTTCCCACTTGTGACTGTATGACTGTAATGTTATCGCTTGTAACCTAATGATTCATATTGACTGATTTGATTGCTTATTTGTATCCTATGACTATTATTAAATGTTGTACCTTATGATTCTTGACTCTTGGTGAATGCATCCTTTCTTTTATGTACACTGAGAGCATTTGCACCAAGACAAATTCCTTGTGTGCCCAATCACAATTGGCCAATAAAGAATTCTATTCAATTCTTAAAAACCTTCTGTGATGAAGCACCCACAATTTCTGAAGGCAAGCCGTTCCACTGGTTAACAGAACTCGCTGTTAGGAAATTTCTCCTTAATCCCAGATTGCTTCTCTCCTTGATTAGCCTCCATCCATGAAAGAAGATCTGGGGGGCGGGGGCGACCATCCAAGAAAATGGCTTCCAAAATCTCTTCCATCAACGCCTTCAAAATCTATAAATGTGGTTAGTGCTGAGAATTAGGCACTAGGACACGGCCAGTGTTTCCTGCTCAACATACAATCATTCAGTTAATGACTGAAGTTGTAATGGCACTGAAAAAAAGTGACTTGTTATGACTGTTTTCACACTTATTAATTTCACATTGCAGGTTCTTTGTGGTCACATAGTCAAAATTTGTACGCTTAGTAACTGGCTCGTATTTATGATGGTTGCAGTGTCCTATTTTGGAACCTTCTAAGAAGCAAAGTCAATGAGGGAGCCAGGTTCATTTAACTGCAGTTAAATTAACAACTGTGTACTTAACAACTGTGGCAAGAATGATAAAATGTGGGCAAAAGTCACTGAACAAATGTCTCACTTAGCAACAGAAATTTTGGGCACAATTGTGATCATAGATCAAGGACTACCTATATTCACATGGAGCCACCTAACTGATTTTGACCGACTGTGGTTAAATCCAAGTCGACAGTTTTCGAATGCCTGATGGTTTCTATAACTCAGTGGTTTCTTGGGCAACTCCTTGCATAATTGGGTTATTGTCTCAAAATGAAGGTAGGTGTGAAATAATTTAGTTACCGAGGGTTTGACAAACTGTTTATAGGATAAGTGACATCACGCAGAGGTCAGAAATTAGTTTTTGTGTTTCGTAATTAGGGACTGCTTGGGTAAGGTGAGTATTTTGATGAACTGGGGAGCAAGAACCACAGAGAAATGAATAACTGAGTTGGAAGGGACCTTGGAGGTCTTCTAGTCCAACCCCCTGCTCAATGTCATACATCATTTCATGTACCATTTCAGACAAATGGCTGTCCAATCTCTTAGAAACCTCCAATGTTGGAGCATCCACAACTTCTGAAGGCAAGCTGTTCCACTGATCAATTGTTGTCACTGTCAGACATTTTTCCTTCTTTCTAGGCTGGTTTTCTGTTTAATTGGTTTCCATCCATTGCTTCTTGTTCTGTTGTTCAGGTGCTTTGGAGAATAGGTTGACCCCACTCTTCTTTGTGTCAGCCTCACAAATATTGGAAGACTGCTATTATGTTACTCCTAGTTCTTCTCTTTGTTAGACTGAGATATACCTAGCTTTTGCAACCAATCATCATACTTTTTATAGTGAGCATTAGAAATGAACTGCAGGCAAGCAGCATTTTTTAGCATACAGAATTAAGCTAAGAAGCTTTATTCTCATTTCAAATTGGCTTCATTAATTTACCAGATGTTGTCACAATAAAACTAATTCAGAGTGAAGGATTCACACATAGCTGTAATAGAAGAATGGAATGGAATAATAACGGCTACACAGAAATATCTGAGGTTGGGATTTATTATGGACCGTATAATAATCTTTAAAGTCTCCCAAATAAATTTCACACTCATGCACAGTTTTTCAAAACCATCATAATCTTAATCAGAAACTCTTGAGCTATAAATAAAAGGACTGTAGTACTCTTTTGTAAACCAATATTTTTCCCCACACATAGGCATAAAGGTTCTTGTTTACTCCAAAAATAAAACTCTGTTTTTCACTAATAAACAAAACAATGTCATATTATCCCAGACACTTTTATTCAAATCATTGCAAATGAAGGCAACTCCATTCAATCATAAAATGAGTTTTTCTACTTTCAATGAAGAGGGGAAAAACTTAATGATTCCTGTTTCCAGAGAGGGTATAAATGGGAAACTGTTTATCGACAAACCAGCAGCGGGTATACAGGTAGTCCTTAACTTACAATTTGTTTAGTGACCGTTCCAACAGTTAGTCACAACAGCACTGAAAAAAGTGTCATGATCATTTTCCACACTTATGACCATTGCAGCATCCCCGTGTTCCAGAGGTGGTATTCAGCAGGTTCTGACCAGTTCTGGAGAACCGATAGTGGACATTTTGATTAGTTTGGAGAACTGGCAAATGCCACCTCTGACTGGCCCTGCCCCCCTCTATTCTCTGTCTCCTGAGTCCCAGCTGATCGGCTAGGTCTTCTTTTGTTGCCCTGTACAGGAGAATGGAGCTGGAAAGCAGGTTAGTGGGATGCAGAGGGAATGGGAATTTTGCAGTATCCTTCCCCTACCATGCCCAGCAAGCCATGCCCACAGAACTGGTAGTAAAAATGTTTGAATCCCACCACTGCCATGTTCTTGTGATTTACATTTGGATGCTTGACAACTGGTTCATATTTATGACAGCCGCTGTGTCCCGGGGTCACATGATCCCCTTTTGTGACCTTCTGACAAGCAAAGTCAATGCGAAGGCCAGATTCACTGAACAACGGTGTTATTAGTTTAACAACAACAGTGATTCACTTAACAAACATGGCAAGAAAAGTCATATAATGGCGCTAAACTCACTTCACAAGGGTCTCACTTAGCAACATAAATTTTGGGGTTAATTGTGGTTGTAAGTTGAGGATTATCTGTATTACTCAAAGCAAATTTAACAAATTTCCCAGTAAGCAACATTTGTGGAGACTTTGGAAAAAGTTCAGAGAAGAGCAACTAAGATGATCAAAGGCCTGGAGACTAAAACATAGGAAGAAAGGCTGCAGGATTTGGGTTTGGCTAGTCTAAAGAAAAGAAGTACTAGAGGTGACATGATAGCAATATTCCAGTACTTGAGGGGCTGCCACAAAGAAATGGGGGTCAAATTATTCTCCAAAGCCCTGATGGGCAGGGCAAGAAACAATGGATCAAGGAGAGAAGCAACCTGGAATTAAGGAGGAACGCCCTAACAGGGAGAACAATTAACCAGTGGAACAGCTGGCCTCCAGAAATTGTGGGAGATCCATCATTGGAAGTTTTTAAGAAGAGACTGGACAGCCACTTGTCTGAAATTGTATAGGGTCTCCTGCTTGAGGGGCGGCCTGAATTAGAAGACCTCTAAGGTCCCTTCCAGCTGATTCTATTCTATTCTAAACATAAATTTTGGGTTGAACTGTGGCCTTAAATCCAACATTACCTGTATTATGATAGTTTAGTGATTATGATGGAAAACAAATCCCCAAAAGACCACCATCAAGAAGAAGAGGAAGAGGAGGAGGAGGAGGAGGAGGAGGAGGAGGAGGAGGAGGAGGAGGAAGAAGAGGAAGAAGAATCAGGAACATTAATTTTTTTAAAAAACCTACAGAATTGGACAGGATCTTTGAGGTCAGCTGGCCTAATCCCTGATGGATGGAGGGAGTCAGTTATAGCAGGGAGAAGGACACTATTGGAAGACCTGAAAAACTAGCTTTAAGGGAGAGATTGCCATGGAGAAAATCTATCTATGTGGTCTTTAGGAGTTGAAAACAACTGGATGGCACATAATCAATCTATCCTAATCCCTAGCTCATTGCAAAACCCACTGGAGCATATCTGACAGATTACAACCATTTAGACTTTGTTCTGAAAACCTCCAACGAAATAGAATTTACTAGTTCTGTTGTAGCAATTTCTTTGGCCTGACAGCTGATATAGTCAGAAAACTCTTCCTAACATTTACCTTGTTCACACTTTGGCTGTGTTAATTCTAGTTCTGCCCACTGGGGTAATAGAGAATAGATTCACATGAATACGTTGTCTTCAGCCTGGTGGAATCTGTATGTTCATTCCCTTAATTGTATCCAACATATCTGGAAGCAGAACAGAATAATAGAATAACAGAGTTGGAAGGGACCTTGGAGGTCTTCTAGCCCAACCTCCCAGGTGGAGACTATACCCATTCCGGACATATGGTTGTCCAATCTCTTCTTAAAAACCTCCAGTGTTAAGTACCACAACTTCTGGAGGCAAGTTGTTCCATTGATTAATGGAGCAACTAACATGAGATGGTCAGAATAGTCCATCTTGTAATACTATAAGGGAAAGATGTTCGGAGTTTGGGACTCAGGGAATGATCAGATAAGGGACAGCATAGCCAACAGCTGACTAATGGACAGAGCAAGAAGCTCAGAAAAGATCCTCCCTAGGTTCTCAGGCTATAAAGGTGACAGTGGAAGATTTGTACTTTTAGTCTTGCAAGATTCTGTAAATGTAGCTAATTCTAAAGTAAAATCAGCTTACCTGACTATGTTCCCTGTTCTGGTCTACCTGATAAGTCTCAGTATCTTGAGTGGTGTTTTATTTCTCACTCTGGCCAACTAAGGCTTCAAATCAATGTATTCCTAAGAGAAGAGCTCTATGACATTGAGGGAAATCCACCAACACATTTCTCAGTGCCCTTCTTATTTAAATTTGACACAGAACTGACATCTTGAAACCTACAGAGTTGTACAGGAGTCATCTTGTGCCTAATTCAACAAAGAAGCCATGGCAAGCTTGGAAATAGACATCCAGTTTCTTTTTTTTAAATTTTCTTGCAATTTGAGTCTTATTTTCCGGAGCACTTAAAAACTATTTTTCAAGCATCTACGTGACAATTTCTTTAATATTTGGAAAACAGCTACTATAGGGTAGTCTTCCGGGATAAACATTAGGTCTTCATTAGCCCAAACTACAGATACACATGTCTTCACTGAATAACTACAATTCAGACTGGCAACTCCTTAGGGAAGCATCATGGTTGCTAAGCGGAAAATCACATGACTGTCATGGACGTAGGACTGTACTTCTGCTTCAGTCAAGGGAAATATCATATGACTTACAATTTTACTTCTACATTAACTCTGTTTGCATGAAGAACGGTTACAGGAACTGGGCATGGCTAGTCTAGGGAAGAGAAGGACCAGGGAAGACATGAGATCAGTCTTCCAATGTTTGAGGGGCTGCCACAGAGTGGAAGGGGTCAATCTATTTTTAAAGCACCTGTAAGCCAGACATGGAATAATGGACAGAAATGTAGCAAGGAGAGATTTAACCTGGAAATAAGGAGAAACTTTCTGACGGTGAGAACAATCAACCAATGGAACAGCTTGCCCTCAGAAGTTGTGGGAACGCCATCACTTCAGACTTTCAAGAAGAGATTAGACTCTGTCAGAAATGGTGTAGGGTCTCCTGCTTGGGTGGGGGGTTGGATTAGATGACCTACAAGGTCCCTTCCAACTCTGTGACAAGCTAGTTGCAAAGTGCCCACAGATGTTCACATGGCTGTGGGACACGGCAACAGTCACAAAAGCATGATTTGATCACAAAGCTGTTTACTTTTTACACTGTCATAACTTAGAATGGTTGCTAAATGAGGCAGTCAGTAAACGAAGTCTACTTGTAATGAAGAGCTTCAGAAATGGCTCTATCATCCTAGTTCATTCAGTCCAAAATGACTTTATGATTTACCTAGCATGGGGAAAATCAAACGACTTCATATTTCAATTGTTTCCTCACCTCTCACCCCAGGTTTTTACAAATCCATGTTCTATATGTTGTGGTGATGGATTACTCCACTCAAAAAGGGGGTGGACTAGATGATCTGTGAGATCTCTTCAAACTGTTCTATCAAGGATGCTAAAATTTAGCATCGTTTATAATTCTCCTCTCTTTGAAGGAGATGGGTGGCTCTGGAATATGAAATATAAATAAGGGGCTGCCACAAAGAAGAGGGAGTCAACTTATTCTGCAAAAACACCTGCAGACAGGACAAGAAGCCATGGATGGAAACTAATTGAGAAGAGAACCAACTTGGAACGAAGGAGAAATTTCCTGACAGTGAGAACAATTAACCTGTGGAATGACTTGTCCAGGGGTGGGATTCTACAGGTTGACACCTATTTGCTAGAACCGGTTGTTAACTTTCTAAGAAGTTTGGAGAACCAGTTGTTAGAAGAAATTACTGGGCTAATCCTGTAAGGAAGGCGGGAAGGAAACATTCTGGTGTTGCTTACAGAAACTGCCTCTCCATTAACCCTTATTATATTCTTGGCAGGACTAGACTTCCTGTCTCAGGAACCTCTCTGGAGTTTTTTCCCCCTCCTTTGCTGGTACTTTGCTTGTGTGGAGTGACCATTCAAAGTTACAATGGCACTGAAAAAAGTGACTTATGACCATTTTTCATGCTTACGACTGTTGCAGCATCCCCACAGTCATGAGAGGCCAGGCAAGGAGATGCGTGCCTCAATGTGAGTGATGTTGAGTTGGCCATGCCCAGCCAATAACATGACCACCAAGCCACGTCCACCCAGTCACATGACTACCAAGCCACGCCCACCTAAGCCACTCCCACAGAACCGATTGTTAAAAATTTGAATCCCACCCCTGGACTTGTGTAAAGGAGTTGTGAATGCTTCAACATTGGAAGGTCTTAAAGAAGAGATTGGATAACCAATTTGTCTGAAGTGGTGTAGGCTTTCCTGCCTGAGCAGGGGGTTGGACTAAAAGACCTCCAAGGTCCCTTCCAAACTAAATAATTTATAAATAAATCAGTCCTACCCCTGGTCAACCCTCCCCCACCGTTTTTCAATTTGCTGGCATGTTTAAAAATGTGAGATTGTCATAAGTAGGGATACAGAACACAGTTTTCCCCTAAGCAAGTTGCTCTGGCTATCCTCCACATCTCCCAGCCTAGCAGGCTGGCCCTTTCCAGTTCAGCTGACTGTGAAAGAAAGCATTTGGCTGTAGATTTCCACGAATGGATTTTTTTCAACTGCCTCTGGGATCAATTTGTGGCCCATATCCAAAGAGGTTTTGATAGATAGATAGATAGATAGATAGAGAGAGAGAGAGAGAGAGAGAGAGAGAGAGAGAGAGACAGACAGACAGACAGACAGACAGACAGACAGACAGACACGTGGATAGGTGGATAGAGGTAGGTAGGTAGGTAGGTAGATAGAGGTAGAGGTATACTGTAGATATTTTATTTATTTGTTTATTTGATTTGATTTGTCAATCACTTACAAAATAATAGGTATAAGTATAAACATGAGTAAGAATACAGAAAATAGGTACAATTAAATGCATGCCCTTTACAGACCTCTTAGGAATGGGGTGAGGTCAATAGTGGATAGTTTGAGGTTAAAGGAGTTGGGGTTTGAGGATGTAACTACAGAGTCAGGTAGTGTATTCCAGCCATTGACCACTCTGTTGCTGAAGCCGTACTTTCTGCCATCAAGTTTGGAGCGGTTAACATTGAGTTTGTTATATACCAGTAGATATAGATAGATATGCCATTTGTGGATGGCCTCTGTTTTGCAGTACACTAGATTCTCACCAAAATGAAAAAACATGGAAATAAAATTAAAATCAGGTAGGTGATGGAATCTGCTCAGCACCAAGAAGGGTGTTACTGTGCAGACTGATGGTAGACAAAGCTCCATGTCAGGGGTGGGATTCAACCAGTGTTACTACCAGTTCGGTGACGACATTTTGCACGCTAGATGTGCGCTGCACCCACATGTACAAAACCTTAAGCTGGGCCACCCAGGTGAAAAGCACAGCACACAGGTGCGCAGCATTTGAAAAGCCTCTTTTTTCCTGCTTTTTCAACCTCAGCTGTGCCACACAAAGCAGCTGAGGTTGAAAAAGCAGGAAATAAAGGACAGGTAAGAGCCCTGGTGGGCAGGTGGGCCAAATAGCAGCAGACACAGAACTGGTTCAGTGTCTGCTGCTCTTCAGAGCTACCGGTTCTATAAGAGCCAGGCAGAACCGGTAGCATCCCACCCCTGCTTCATGTTTTGAGACCCAGACAGAAGAGAACTGTATGCATTGTGCCCTCTTTTTGACTCTGAAGAGCAGGCGTGTCCAACCTTGGCCACCTGAAGCCTTGTGGACTTCAATTCCCAGAATTCCCCACTGTGTTACAATTCTGGGAGAATTTTGGGAGTTGAAATCAACAGGTGTTGCCAAGATAGGACACTCCTGCTCTAGATAGTGTGCCTAATTGGACCTCAGTAACCTCTCTGCGCTAAAAAAAACCCTCCCCAATATTGTCACTTTTTCACATTCTCTGCCACACATTCAGGCTGATTCCAAAGGACAGCCATGGAAGTCAGGAGCAAAGTGACATGGAACAGAAGGAGCTGCCGATCCAGCCCGGGCGCTGACATTGAATCTCCTTGGTGAAGGCAGCGAGGGCCTTGGAGATATCCATCAGCCTGCCTGCCTGCCTCCAGCATGAGCCGAAGTGGGGAAGTTGCCGGAGAAGCTAGTAAAATTTTAATGCACTCTGTAGTGCGGTCATGTCACACTCACTCATGGCAAATAATCCCCGATGCCTGCAGAGGTAAAATGGAGCTGTAACGTGCTCGCCTCCTAACCCGAGCTGACAGCGATGATGTACGACTACCATTAGCGGAAAATATCACTTCAACTAACCCATGATCCAGCTCTGCTAAGGGTCATATTATCCGTGAGGAACAAATTACATTCCCAAAGTAAATACAAATTTTCAACACAAAATGGGCCCACTCCAAAAAAAAGGAAAAAAAAAAAGGAGGGAAAAGGAGGAAGGGAGGGAGAGAACAAGAAGCGAGGCACTGAATCGAACACGTGGGTGTGGAGAAAGGAAAGTGTTCGTTACCTATGACAATGAGTTGTGGAGTGACAAAAGTGACAGCCGGTGGAATGAATCATCGCCAGAAATCAGGCACGGTGTTAAGCAACCTCGGAGACCTGGGAGGTCCCATTTCTCCTGAAGCCGCAGAACCAATTCCGCCTCAGGAGTCTCTTGTGGGTGGTGATTTGCAGAGAGAAGAAAGATTGGGACTGCGTTTCCTCTCCTTTCTTGCTCAAATTCCAGGAAAGTACACGCAAGAGCAATTTGTTGCTAGTCAACACACTGGAAGGAGCCTGGCTCATTAGTTGAGCTCATGCTTTGCATGATGAAGTTTTCTCACACTGAATGGTGTGAGCTCATCAGAGGAGACCAGAGGCCTTAGATTACCTTTCCCAATTTCTTTGGTCATTGGTTGAGCTAATTCCATCTGATTGAAATTAAGAAAGGAAGGGAGCTTAGATCAATCCATCACTTTCACCATCTTGAAGTTGTCCCCGCCACCCCACCCAATCTGTGGGCACATTTTCCTGCTATGGTTTGAAAGTAGTCTCTACTTCACAGAGGAACCTCCCATCTCAACTAAAACAGTAATTGTCCCAAAGGTGCTTTTTCAGGAGGCTTTTTCATAGTGGGGAATGGAAGGAGTGTTACACTACCCTGTCAGAGCTGAAGAAGCTTCTTGGATGAGAAGCGAAATGTCTTCAAAAGAAAAAGCAAGAAAGTTCAGCTGCCTCCTGAAAAATGGGACAACCATGACCTGAATGACTGAGAATCTCTACAAACTTAAAACAGTGGTAGCCTTGGTTTAAGGGCTCCTGAGGCACTGCCTTATTCTTCCTTATCAATCATTTTGCTAGGATGCCAAATATTATTAATTCAAAATCCAGCAAAAACATTTTGGAATTATTATTTTTATTATTTTCTTTCCTTTAGCAATGCAACTAGTTTTCGATAGGGTCCTTGTGTTCTCTGAGCATGGTGGTTTTCTTGCAGTTGTTTCATTATCAAACTTGCTGTGATGATGTTGCCTAGTTTGGTAATGAAACGTCTGCAAGAAAACCACAAAGTTCAGAGAACACCAAGAACCCCACAGTTCAATCCTGAGTTATAAATATTATCTTCTGAGTTATTTTAACAACAACAACAAAAAAAAAACCTGTGGGATTTTAGTATCTATGGAGATTCTTAGTCATCCGGGTGATGGACTTTTTGGTTTTTCTTTGAAGATGTTTTGCTTTTCCTCCAAGAAGCTTCTTGTGGGGTTTTAGTGAAACAAAACAAAACAAAATGAGTGTACGGTTCTAACATTTCATTTCTTCCCTCCTGCCACTTGAAACAAAAAGGGTTTGATGAAGAGACTTGCCCCCTTGCTGGTTCAGAAAAAAAATACATGGTCAAAAAATGAAAACGAGGACATCTCTGCCCTAATATAATTTGGGATATAGTAGCCATAAATGGGACATTGCTCAGTCAGAATTCACGTTCTTCCAATCTTTCCTTCTTGATAGATCTTGTTGAAGAGACTTTTCAAGAATCATGTTTGGAAAAAAGGTATTATTTTTTGCTTTTAGGCTCAGGCCAAACTAGCCCGTCATTTCATGTCTAACTTTTCTCAGGATTTTCCTTACTTTTAATGCTATAAGCGCCTGCCATTTTCAGACAAGGGACGGGGGAGCACAAAAAAAAAAAAGAAAGAAAGAAAAAGAGATAAAGAAAAATCCCAGCGATTACTATCTGTCTGAATGAAAGGAAGTTCCAACTTGTCAGTTAAACAAAGCAATAACACAGCACTCTCCTTTATAGTCTATGTTTTCATCCAACAGACCATTATCGCATCATGCCAGAGTGTTCCCTTCTCCAGGTCACTTGGTTTAAAATGACATGGATAATGCACATGTCAGGAAGCTGACAGCTTCGACTGTCCTTCAGAGATTTAAGAAAAGAGAGAAAAGAAGGGGGAAAAAACCCCCCACCAAACTAGCGAAGGAAAGAAAACACGAATGCCTGTTTCTTATCTGAGGCCCACGCCTCGGGTCTATCTTGGAAATCAGGCAGAACATGATTTCTCCAGGGAGCACTTTTTTCATTTCCTGATTTTAAAGAAATCAAATAAGCACCATTCATTCTTCATCTGAATATGCTTGACCCGTTCAAATGATGGCATGTCGCTTCCCCTTCCCTTTTTTTCTTTTTAAGAATACAAGCAACGTATGTGGAATTGGCAATGAAGGGAACGCAACACCATCGAGAGATGCCGGAGCACGAAGGGTTGAAAGCATCTTCTCTAGAGGGAACCGATTCAATTTAAGAAGGTAACTTATTTTTCTTTTAAAATTTCATGCAGAATGAATTCATCACTCCAGGTAAAGGGTGGGGAGAAATTAAAAAAAACACCTTGAAATCGAAACGCTCGAGGGGAAGAGGAGAACCTGGGACTTCAAGGCAAGTTGTGTGAGATCCATCATCACCATCTGCTGAATGTGGCCAGGAGATCCTTTGATCAGTTGTATCCCTTTCTGGACTTAGAGGCATAGCAGACCGTGTCCCATGCCTCGGTCAGCTTCTGATTGGATTACAAATATATAGATACAGATTAACAGAGTTGGAAGGGACCTTGTAGGTCATCTAGTCCAATCCCCCATGCAATCAGACCTACACAATTTCTGACACATGGCAGTCCAGTCTCTTCTTGAAAGCTTAACAGGTAACAGATAATCAGGGTTGGAAGGGACCTTGTAGGTCATCTAGTCCAACCCCCCCCCGCCCAAGCGGGAGACCCTACACCATTTCTGACAAATGGCAATCCAATCTCTTCTTGAAAGTCTCAAGTGATGGCTATATGGAGCTTGCACAACTTCTGAAGGAAAGTTGTTCTATTGGTTGATTGTTCTCACTGTCTCCTGACTTCTGGGTTGAATCTCTCCCTGTTCAGCTTCCATCCATTATTCCTTGTCTGGCGTTCAGGTGCCTTGGAAAATAGCTTGACCCCTTCCTCTCTGTGGCAGCCACTCAAATTTTGGAAGACTGCTATCATGTCTCCCCTGGGCTTTCTCTTCACTAGACTAGCCAGGCCCAGTTCCTGCAACTGTTCTTCATATGTTTTAGTCTCCACTCCCCTAATCATCCTGGTTGCACTTTTTCTAGAGTCTCAACATCTGTTTTATAGTGTGGTGACCAGAACTAAAACCATTCACTTAATGACTGTTCAAAGTTACAATAGCACTGAAAAGAGTGACTTACAACTGGTGCCCCACATTTAAGACTATCACATCATCCCCCACATTCACATGATCGAAATTGGGGTGCTTGGCAACTGGCATTTATTTATGATGGTGGAAACATACCAGGGTCACGTGTCCCACATTTGTGAGTTTCCCAGCCTGCTTCTAAGAAGAAAAGTCAATGGGAGAAGCCAGATTTTTTTAAACAACCACACGATTCACTTAATTCACCCCTCACATCCCAGACATGAACTGTTTCAACTCTTACCCTCAAAACAACGCTATAGGGCACTGCACACCAGAACAACTAGACACAAGGACAGTTTTTTCCTGAATGCCATCACTCTGCTAAACAACTAATTCCCTCAACACTGCCCACCTACTTACTAAGTCTGTATTACTATTACTATTAATCCTCCCATCCTTCCTTTCACCCATCTCCTCCCACTTATGTGTATGACTGTAACCTTGTGGCTTGTACCCTAACAATTTTTATTGACTGTTTCCTATTATGATTTGATTGCTTATTTGTACCCCTGACTATCATTAAGTGTTGTACCTTATGGTTCTTGATGAATGTATTTTGTTTTTTCTTTATGTACACTGAGAGCCTATGCACCAAGACAAATTCCTTGTGTGTCCAATCACACTTGGCCAATAAAGAATTCTATTCTATTCTATTCTATTCTATTCTATTCTATTCTATTCTAT
>NW_020769348.1:1191121-1234133 GCF_900518735.1 Pseudonaja textilis
ATTCTATTCTATTCTATTCTATTCTATTCTATTCTATTCTATTCTATTCTATTCTATTCTCTACCTCTACCCTACTCTCATCTCCTCTCCTATTCTATTTGCAAGTGAACTGATTTGTTACTGTACTTTGTTGCTGTTTTTTTAAAACTTAGCCTACATGACCAACTATTGCCCGTGTTATATCCTATATTGCCAGCCTTATATAGCCTCAACCCCTTCCCCCCACCATCACCCATAGAATAATAAGATCACAGAGATGCAGTGGGTGTGCATTTTTACTATTCAGTTCTAGTGTGATCACTGCTATCAATTTTTTGCACCAGCAGGAATAAATCACAATTAACCTTGACTTCCATGCCTTGCTCGATTGGCGAAAGGTCTGTATAAATAGATAAAACAAGAGCTGCTGCATCACGAGATTTACTTCATCGCTGACAAAATTATGGTTCCTAAACTACAGATCCCATAATCAATACCAACATTATTCCCCAACAAGATCACTAATCATGCTTGCATTCCAAACAAAAATACTGTCAATGAAAGTTGTGTAGCCTGTTAATTAGTTTTGTAGTAATTTAACTGGGTTGAGAAAACACTTTTAATTTGTGTCATGCCCATTTATACATTAACAATTCCGTGGAGCTTTTTCTTCTTCTTCTGGGGGCTGGTGGGAAGGGGAACGCATGCACAACACAATTTATATTGTATGATCTATATTCATTCTGCAGTGTTCAGTGTTTTAACCGAAGAAATATACTGTAATGGTGCTGATTCAATGGAATATATTTTGCAGCCAATGAATATATATTTGAAATAGATTCCGGTGTGTTTTGGAGAAACCACTCTGCAAGTAAAATAACTTTTTAGGAGAAAAGAAAAATGTTTACCACCCAATTTTCAAGCATCAATATTCTAGAAAAGAAAAGTCGATATAGACAGTCCTCGAGTTACAACAGTTCATTGAGTGACCGTTCGAAGTTACCACGGCACCGAAAAAGTGACTTATGACCATTTTTCATATTTATGACCATGGTCACGTGATCAAAATTTGGATGCTTGGCAACTGACTCATATTTATGACCGCTGCAGTGTTTCAAGGGTCATATGATCCCCTTTTGCGACCTTCTGAGAAGCAAAGCCAATGGGGAAGCCAGATTCACTTAACAACCGTGTTACTGTGGTGATTCACTTAATAACTGTAGCTAGAAAGGTCATAAAATAGGGCAGAACTCACTTCACAAATGTCTTACTTAGCCACAGAAATGTTGCACTCAATAATGGTCACAAGTCGAGGACTACCTGTATTTAAAATAGCAGAATGACCAGTTTTGCACAAATAACCAGAATACTGTCAAAGTTACATAATGAACTACATGGTCCCACCATCCAGAAAGCAACAAAATATTTTTAAAGGAAGTAATAACTGCATAACAAGTCCATGTTATTTTCTAAGGAAGTCTGGATTAAAATATCTACAACCTCTTGCCATTGGGGATGTTGAAAGTGGATGATAGACGTGACCCAATTACCTATCCTTGGTTCCAAGCAACGATTCTTAACCTCTGTATCGTTAAGATGCGTGGACTTCAATTCCCAGAATTCTGGCTTGGGAATCCTGGGAGTTGAAGTCCACACATATTAAAGTTGCTGAGATTGGTTTTAAAAGTAGCCATTGCGGATGCATGCATGACTCCATTTTGGGTAACCATCTAGAATCACAGGATGTTCTATGCCTCAAACAAAGGGGCAAACAGGACATTCCCACTTTAGAGCTATTGAAGTCTACTACAGTAAGTGAATTATGGATCCAATAGATCAGGGGTGTCAAACTTAAGGCCCACGGGCCGTATCTGGCCTATGGGGTGCTTAGATCTGGCCCGCAGGGTCACTCTGGAAACAGCGAAGGACTGGTCCACGGTGCCTTTGCCAGTGAAAATGGAGCTAGGGAGCCCATTTTAGCTGGCAGAGTGCTCGGGCCCCCCCAGGGCCCCCCCAATATGAGTGATGTTGAGCTGACCACGCCCACCCCCGGATCAAACACAACCCTGATGCAGCCCTCAATGAACTCGAGTTTGACACCCCTGCAATAGATCAATAGAGAAGAAATCGTCTTTGATCAAGCATGTACCATGATGGAATGTTGAGCATTTTACATACCTCAGACTAAAATTCACATGAACTAAAAGGAAACATGAGAACCATGAACCATACCAGAAATAGCCGTAAAAGGGGGAATAAGACACCAGAAACTGACTTTACCTTCTCTTCTTGATCACTGTCGCTGTCACACTGAAAGAGAAAGGAAGAAATCACCTTCAAAAACAAGCCACAGATATCGAAAGTGTTCTGTGTCAAAAGAAAATTCATTTCAAGGGTGTAACCTACAGAGGTATAATCTTCCAGAACACATTCAAGTTTTTTTTTCTGCAGGGTTGAAAATGGCCCACCCAGTGGAGGAACACAGCATGTCTGAATAATATCAAATACAACCTCAATTACATGGAACAAGTTTGTCCTCTATTCAAGGTCAATATTTTCCCTACATTTTGGCCAAGTTAGCCAGACTAGGAGAAATCTCAGCATCTAACTGACCTTGTCTGGGCATGAAAGCTAAGCAGATTCAGGCCTAGTTAGTATTTGGATGGGAGATTATCAGGGAACGCCAAGGCTGCAGATTAGCTTGAAAAGTCAACAAACAACACCCTGGAAGAAGGCAACACCAAACAACACAGTATTGCAAAGAAAACTGCATAGTTGTGTTCATAAAAATCCCGGAATTGAATTCAACCTAAAGGGGATTGGACTCTACATTTTCTATAGCAGATAGGAGGAAAGTTCACTGTCGTAAATGGTAAATCTTTACTGGTAGTTCTCGACTTACAACCATCATTGTTAAGTGAGTTTTGCCCCATTTTACAACCTTTCTTGCCATCGTTGTTAAGTGAATCACTGCAATTGTTGAAGTTAGTAACCCGATTGTTAAGGGAATCTGACTTCCCCATTAACGTCGCTTGTCAGAAGGTCGCAAAAGTGGATCACCAGGGACATAGCAACCATCACAAATATGAGTCGGTTGGCAAGCGTCTGAAGTTTGATCACGTGACCATTGGCATTCTGCAATAACTTTCAATGGTCATTAAATGAGCTGCCGTGCGTCGAGGACTACCTATAACTGGTTTTAGGATGCATATCAATTGGGCTGCAACAGAGACTGTTTAATGATTTTATCATTTCAAATAATGACAAGTATAAAACACTGCTCCAATTAATATGGTTACGGGATAATTTAAGGTGAGCGACTGATTCATCCATCCATTCATTTCCAAGAGCAATATATGAGATATACACAGTTACGTGGAAAGGGAGTCATTAAACAAGGCTTCATAGAATTCCTAAAGAGATCCCTAAGCCTCCTTATCAATCCTGCAGAAACCCCAATACATGATTAGTTATTTTTAAGTGAGAGAAAAAGGAAGCGCCCTTCTACAATTCTACAATAGCGTGGAGGATCCTTCCCAGTTTAATGGTGCAAGAATAAGGATAACAATAGCACTGGCAATAACTCTTAGACTTATATACCGCTTCACAGTGCTTTACAGCCCTCTCTAAGTGGTTTACAGAGTCAGCCTATTTCCCCCAACAATCCGGAATGGAATGGAGCAGAGCAGAACAGAACAGAACAGAACAGAACAGAACAGAATGCTTTGTTGTCACTTGAAATGGATACTAATCAGCGTACTTTAAAATGAAATGTCATTGCATTCAGCTCTCAAAAGGTAACCATTATGCATATATCCACATCCACACTCATATATAGCACAGAAAAACATCCAGTGCCCATTTCTTGCCCCATCTGCTACCCACCTAGCAATTTGAAAACCTGCAAATGTGAGTAGGTAAATAGGTACCAGTTTAGTGGACAGGTAACCAGTGTTCTGTGCACCTTTGGCGTATAGTCATGCTGGCCACATGATCATGGAAATTGTCTTTGGATAATGCTGACTCCCTCGGCTACTGTCTTGCCCATAGTACCATAGTCTGGATCATCAGCTTTGCTCATGAACTGGGATTATGACTTCAACTTTACTTTTTGAACTCAACTGTGAATGCCTCTGCAAGTTTCAGTATGATGCCTCTAACCCAGTTCAACAAAACACACCATTACATATTAAGTGCTGAAATAAATAAATCTGCTCACTCACTCACTCATTCACTTACTCATTCATTCATTCAGTGTACACAGATTCCCATGGCAAAGCAATGATGTTGGGTGCTATAGAGAGGATTAAAATAAAGCAGAGCAAAATAAAAACAGTAACATAATATGCAAAATGCTGTAAACAATCTCATTAGCTAGACATGATGGTCTGGTTCATATACCACCTCCAGAATGTCAAAATATGTAAACCCATTTTGGCTGAATATAAACAAGTTGTATGAACACAGCCATCAAGTCTTATCACCGATCAGTTGTAGAAATTCGGTATGTTTAATGAAAAGAAGGACTGGGGTGACATGATAGCAATGTTCCAATATTTAAGACAAGGGCCTTCAAACTTGGCAAGTTTAAGACTTGTGGACTTCAACTCCCAGAATTCCTGAACTAACATGACTGGAGGAGAAATGAAGTCCACAAGTTGAAGTCCACAAGTCTTAAAGCTGTCAAGTTTGAAGACCCCTGATCTAGGGGGTTGCCATAAAGAAGAGGGGGTCAACTCCAAAGCATCTGAAGACAGAACAAGAAGGAATGGACCAAGGAGAGATCGAACCTAGAATTAAGGAGAAATTTCCTGAGAGTTAGAACAATTAATCAATGGAACGGCTTGCCTTCAGATGGCTTCAACAATGGAGGCTTTTAAGAAGAGATTGGAATTATCTGAAATGGTAGAGTGTTTCCTGCTGGAGCCAATGATTGGATCAGAAGTTCTCCAAGGTCCCTTTGGACTCTCTTATTCTGTTATCTACCTACTTCAGTAATTCCAGGCTGGCCTTTTTTTTTTTTTTTTTTTTGTAGATTGCAAGAGCACATTAATTTCTAATTGCTCCACCTGCAGAGGAGTAGGAGCTGGAAGCGAGAGGGAATGTCATTGCCTTTTTGCTTATAAAATTATATTTGGCATTATGAGGTGGTCTTTTTTTTTTTAATCAGTCCTAATTCCTTTTATTGGCAAGCGATCGCTTTGCTTTAAGCAGCGGTCGGCTGTTGAATGTTGATAATGTAATATTGGGACATTTCAGGAGCCATGAAAATATTTTCCCCAGGACTGACTTATCATTTCCCTAGGATATTAGGACCTTCCAAAGGCAATCCAACTGCTTTAAAATTAAGCGATGTCTCTTCCTAGAATTCTTGGCCATGACATTAAATCGCTGCCTTGTTGTTCTGCCAGCTTGTACGTCTTGGTGAGTGTGTCAGTCTGTGTTGTGTTCTGAGCTGCACAGCTTTAACTGGGGGAAAGGAGCGAGTGTCTTTTATTTTTTTCCCCTGCCATCCACCCAACCCATAACTCATTAGATCTCACTGTGAAGCTAATCAACACCATCTGAATTTTTGCATGCGATGTTATCTTGCACTGCAGTGATGCTGCAGAGAAGGCTGGAAGCAATACAATCCCCAGGAACCACCGTTTCCACTGCCAATATATTATGCTTTCCTGCTTTTTCTGACAGTCCAGTTCTAATTTCAAGGTCCACTTAATTCTTCCATCAAATCATTACTGCCATACCCAGCAGCACCTTCTCTCCAGAGCTAAGCATATGGCAAAGGACCCAGGCCGACTGGTTTCCATTATGGAATCAGAACTGGTGCCAAGCTGATTTTAAAGGGAAATAGGCAAGGGTATCTTGGCGTGTGTGTGTGTGTGTGTGTGTGTGTGTGTGTGTGTGTGTGTGTGTGTGTGTGTGTGTGTGATAGAGAGAGAGAGAGATGGAGAGAGAGATGGAGAGAGGGGGAGAGAGAGAGATGGAGGGAGAGATGGAGAGAGGGGGAGAGAGAGATGAAGGGAGGAGAAGGGAGAGAGGGAGGGAGGGAAAGAGAGAGATGGAGAGAGGGTGAGAGAGAGATGGAGGGAGGGGGAGGGAGAGAGGGAGGGAGGGAGAGAGAGAGATGGAGAGTGGGGGAGAGAGAGAGATGGAGGGAGGGGGTGGGAGAGAGGGAGGGAGGGAGAGAGAGAGAGAGAGATGGAGAGAGGGGGAGAGAGGGGGAGAGAAAGAGAGAGAGGGAGGGAGGGAGCCAGAGATGGAGAGAAGGGGGGAAGAGAGAGAGAAAGAGGGAGGGAGAGAGGGAGAGTCCCAAAGGTGCTTTTTCAAAAGGCAACTGGACTTTCTTTGTTTTTCCTTGAAGATGTTTCATTTCTCAGCCAAGAAGCTTCTTCAGTCAAGCTTCTTGGATGAGAAGCAAATCGTCTTCAAAGAAAAACAAGAAAGTGCAGTTGCCTTTTGAAAAAAGCACTTTTTGGGATAACTGTGACCTGGATGACTGAGAATCTTCATTGACAGACAGACAGACAGACAGCAACTTAAAAAGTGAAACTAATATATGAGATAGACTCATTACATGCAAAGCAAGATAGTTCAAGCTGTGATTTGTCACAATTGTGATGATTATGGCTTACAGCTCATGAAAACCCCAAATCCACAATCTCAGAAAATTAAAATATTACCTGCAATCAATAAAACAAGGATTGTAAATAGAACAATATCGGACCTCTGAAAAGTATAAGCATGCATATGTACTTAATACTTGGTTTGGGCCCCTTTTGAAGCAATTACTGCCTCAATGTGGCGTGGCATGGAAGCTATCAACCTGTGGCACTGCTGAGGTGTTATGGAAGACCAGGATGCTTCAATAGCGGCCTTCAGGTCTTCTGCATTGTTCGGTCTCATGTCTCTCATATTTCTCTTGGCAATGCCCCATAGATTCTCTATGGGGTTCAGGTCAGGCAAGTTTGCTGGCCAATCAAGCACAATAATCCCATGGTCATTGAACCAGGTTTTGATGCTTTTGGCAGTGTGGGCAGGTGCCAAGTCCTGCTGGAAAATGAAGTCAGCTCATCTGCGGAAGGAAGATGAAGTGCTCCAATATCTCCTGGTAGATGGCTGTGTTGACCCTGGACTTAATGAAGCACAGTGGAGCAAAACCAGCAGATGACATGGCTCCCCAAATCAACCCGGACTGTAAAAACTTCACACTGAACTTCAAGCATCTTGCAGTGTGTGCCTCTCCATTCTTCCTCCAGACTCTGGGTCCTTAGTTTCCAAATGAGATGCAAAAGTTGCTCTCATCAGAAAAGGGGACTTTGGACCACTGAGCAACAAACAAGGTCTGTTTTTCTTTAGCCCAGGTAAGACGCTTCTGACGTTTGTTGTTCGGAAGCGGCTTGACAAGAGGAATATGACATTTGAAGCCCATGTCCAGGATCCGTCTGTGTGTGGTGGCTCTTGATGCACTGACTCCAGTCTCAGTCCACTCCTTGTGAAAGTCCCCAACACCTTTGAATGGTCTTTTCCTGACAATCCTTTCCAGGCTGCAGTCATCCTTGCTGCTTGTGCACCTTTTTCTTCCACACTTTTCCCTTCCACATAACTTTCTATTAATGTGCTTTGATACAGCACTTTGGGAACATCCAACTTCTTTTGCAATTACCTTTTGAGGCTCATGGAGGGTGTCAATGATGGTCTTCTGCACAACTGTCAGGTCAGCAGTCTTTCCCATGATTGTGATTCCTACTGAACCTGACTGAGAGACCATTTAAAGGCTCAGGAACCCTTTGCAGGTGTTATGGCTTAATTAGCTGATTAGAGTGGGACACTTTGAGCTAGAATATTGAACCTTTGCACAATATTCTAATTTTCTGAGATTGTGGATTTGGGGTTTTCATGAGCTGTAAGCCATAATCATCTCAATTATGACACATCACGGCTTGAACTATCTTGCTTTGCATGTAATGAGTCTATCTCATATATTAAGTTCACCTTTTAATTTGCATTACTGAAATAAATGAACTTTTGCATGATATTCTAATTTTTCGAGTTTCACCTGTATGTAAATATTGATTTTTTTATTAAAAAAGAGCAACTTTTACCCCAAATCAGGCAAAACAGGCAGGCAGATTGAGTTGCTCACAGAATCATTCAGTGATCTATCTATCTGCCATTGGCTAGCTCAGTCTGTCACAGAAAATTTTCTTGCCATGAGCCTGCACTGAATAATAGAACCTTCAGTCCTAAGGGAGGTTCGGCTGTGCTTAAAAGCAGAGCTGAAGATCTAAAGACTAGCTAGAAAGCAAGAAATCCAACCATTTCCTGCTTCCTAGCTAATCTAAATCTCCCGACCCAGCAGAACAGCTGATGGTCGGAAAAAGGAAAAATAGCAATTTAGCAGGCAAGTTTATTGGGGAAGGAGTGAGTGGGTGGGGAGGGTTCCCGCAGGCCATGTGGGCAGTGCAGCATTGTGTTTCTGTGCAGCCTGGATTAATTGCTTTGGTGGGGTGCTCTGGGGGTGAGATTTTTCTGCGGCCCACCAAAATTTTCTTGAGGCCCACTGGTTGGCGGCTGCTGGTGTAGATTTTGCCAAATTACATTTCAAATTGCTACAGAATCCAAATCATATGTTCTACAACAATATCAATTAAATACAGGTAGTCCTGTACTTACAACAGTTCATTTAGTGACCGTTTGAAGTTACAATGGTGTCGAAAAAATTCAAACCTCCAAACTGCTGACCTTTCTGATCGACAAGCTCAGTGTCTTAGCCACTGAGCCGCTGCGTCCCAATACTAGTGACAATAACCTCACTTAAATTCCAGGGTGGGCAATCTTTTCAGGCAGCAGGTGCCATTCAACAATTGTGTTCAATGACCTGGCCATATATTATGAGTTCCAAGAACACAGATTGTAAGGGTTGTCGTGTCATTAAAAAAATCATTTGTAATTTAATCGAAATAATAAAGTTGGGAATTGTTGGACATCATCAAGAACTACTTGTTGATTTACTGTTTTTTTTTTTGCTTTTTTCACACACAAGGAGTACACTGGGAAGTGGATGGTCTCTGTTAATGTTATTCCATATCCCTGAAGAATAGTTCAGCTTGGAGGAGAAAGGGGCTGGCAAAGCCAAAAGATAGATGAATGAATAAATGAATGAATGAATGAATGAATGAATGAATGAACGAATGAATGAACGAATGAATTCTTTATAGCACACAAGGGATTTGTCTTGGTACATATGCTCTTGGTGTACATAAAAAGGAAAGATTCATCAAGAATCATAAGGTACATCACTTAATATAGTCATAGAGTACAAATAAGCAATCAAATCATACTAGGAAACAGTCAATTTAAAAAATCATAAGGCCAGAAGCCATAAAGTTACAATTCATACAGTCCCAATTGGGAGGGGATGGGTGATAAGGAGTGATGAGAAGATTAATAGTAATAGTAATGCAGACTTTGTAAATAGTTGGACAGTGTTGAGGGAATTATTTGTTTAGCAGAGTGATGGCATTTGGGGAAAAACTGTCCCTGGGTCTAGTTGTTCTGGTGTGCAGAGCTCTATAGCATCGTTTTGAGGGAAGGAGTTGAAACAGTTTATGTCCAGGATGTGAGAGGTCTGTCAATATTTTCACAGCCCTCTTTTTGACTTGTGCCATATACAGGTCCTCAATGGAAGGCAGGTTGGTAGCAATTGTTTTTTCTGAAGTCCTAATTGCTCTCTGGAGTCTGTGTTTGTCTTGTTGATTTACTAGATTTTTTTTGCTTTTTCACACAGAATAACGAGGAGTACACTGGGAAGTGGATGGTCTCTATTAATGATATTCCATATCTCTGAAGAGTAGATCAGCTTGGAGGAGAAAGGGGCTCACAAAGTCAACAGATTAGATCCATAATGGAATGGTGACTTGAACTTCACTTTTCCTGGTTCAACTCCCACATTTTTATGGCAACACCACACTGTTGTAGAAACTATGACCGCAAATGGCCTGTTTAGAATCACTTGTGTGAGATGGGTGGCCATATAAATTGTTTATATAAATCAGAAAGGCTGTTGCTGGCAATGCACTGATACCTCTTCAATTAATTTAGGCACCATCCAATGAAATATTGCATAAACGAAGTTGTGTGCCCCTCTATAGAACTTCTTGATGTGGCCCTCAATGAAATCAAGTTTGACACCCCTGTCTTAGACCATTCCAGAAAAAAATGTCCAACTTTTCCTTGAAACCTCTAGAGATGAAGCCTGCACAACTTCAGGAAGGAGACTTGGTGTACTACTTAATAGCTTTCGTAGTCAGAAAATTTCTTCTCATTTCGAGTTTGGGTCTTGAAAGAATGAAGAATTCCCCGATTCTTCTGTTTCTTCTATCTTCAGTTGAAGTGATTTCAGTTTAGCTGGGCAAAAGTTTATTTTGCTGTCTTGTGAATTTCTGGCTAAAATCTGAGCTGGCTGAACTTCTGGTTAACTGCATGTTTTGCCATATGAACTGAAGCTGGCCTCTCCAAGGATGAGAAAACTAGCCTCTGAAGCCGCACACATTTCAGTGTATCTTGCAAGGAAAAAAGTCCCACTTTCATATTTCAAATCCATTTATTGTTGACATCTGGCATCTTCTCCAGCTGGGAGTATGCTGTTAATGTATCTTTGCCTCCTTCTCCTTCTCGCTCTACAAGAAACGTAAAGAGACTCCAGGGCAAACCCTGGCCAACCTCCTGGAATGCCTTTCTGAGTTGCTAACAATATCCTCCTGCATCTCTTCTTCCTAGGACAAGCTGACAGTTTAGGAAGAGGGCAAAAATGAAGTTGGAGCAGCACCGTCCGATCTCCTTCTTCTGAAACAAGGAGGAAAAAAAATGGCTTCACCACTGAAATTATGTTCTTTCTGTGCCAACTCAGAAAGCTCAAACTGCCCAAGGAGCTGCTGATACAGAGGAATTATTGAGTCTGTCATCTGCACCTCTATAACTGTCTGGCTTGGTTCTGCAACCCAACAAGACAGACATAGACTCCAGAGAGTAATTAGGACTGCAGAAAAAACAATTACTACCAGCCTGCCTTCCGTGGAGGACCTGTATACTGCATGAGTCAAAAAGAGGACTGTTAAAATATTTATAGACCCCTCACACCCTGGACATAAACTGTTTCAACTCCTACCCTCAAAACGATGCTATAGAGCACTGCACACCAGAACAACCAGACACAAGGACAGTTTTTTTCCCGAACGCCATCACTCTGCTAAACAAATAATTCCCTCTACACTGTCCAAATATTTACAAAGTCTGCACTACTATTACTATTATTCTTCTTATCACTCATCACCCATCCCCTCCCACTTGTGACTGTATGACTGTAACTTTGTCGCTTGTATCTTTACGATTTATATTGATTGTTTCCTAGTATGATTTGATTGCTTATTGTACCCTATGACTATCAATAAGTGTTGCGCCTGATGATTCTTGATGAATGTATCATTTCTTTTATGTACACTGAGATCATTTGCACCAAGACAAATTCCTTATGTGTCTAATCAAAATTGGCCAATAAAGAATTCAGTTCAGTTCAGTTTGAAAGCAGGGAGAAAATTCCACATGCCAATTTCCTGCATTAATGTAGTAAGGTTGATCCTACAAAAAGCCTGCCTGGTTGAATCCATTTATTTATTTTCATTTATTATTACATTTAATCATGTAAGATCCCGTTTGCAATCTCTTCTTCCTTCTGCCTCCCTATTCCTCCCTCCATGAAGCCCATTGCCTCATTTTATTTCAATGCAACCTTTATCCTGGCCTAATTCATTGAGCGTGACCTTCTTCTACGAAGCCTTTGGGATATGGCATTTCTCTTTTGCCTTTTTCTAGGGATCATACAGGAATGCCCTTCTTTGTTGATTAATGGCATTTTCATCAGCTAAAATAGCTCCCCAAGAGACGTGTATCGGATGATTTTTGTTAGTATTATCTTAGCCATCACTATCCCCAGGATTGTTCCCAGTTCCCAGGCAGAAAGAAGCAAAAGGAAGCAGGAGGAAGCAGGTGGGGTGTGGGTGTTGGAAGTTGAAAGACAGCAGCGCCATTCGCCAAGACTTATAGTTAATACTGGAATTGTTACAATGGTCAATACCTTGCACAATGGAAAAGAAATAGGTTAGCAGAATCAAAGGAAGGAACAAATTCGAATGAAAGGTACAAATGCTAAGAAGTCCCAAAGATGCTTTTTCAAAAGGTAACTGGACTTTCTTTGTTTTTTTCTTGAAGATGTTTCACTTCTCATCCAAGATGCTTCATTCATCCCAATGATTCCATGAAGGTTTAAAAACAATATATTTCCCAGTTTGGTGAGGATTCCTCATGTGGCAGAAACAACAACAACTTTCTTCTTCTTTTTCTTCCTTCTTCCTCCTTCCTCCTCCTCCTTCTCCTCCCCCTCCCCACCCTCCTCCTCCTCTTCTTCTCCCCCCCTCCTCTTCTTCTTCTCTTTCTCCTTCTCCTCCTCCTCCTCCCCTTCCTCCCTCTCCCTCTCCCTCTCCCCCCTCTTCCTCTCACAATAAAATAAAGAAAATGACAGCAATTGGGACAAACAACAGCAGTAGTTTGGATGGAGACTACAGCATTGCCATCTAATTACATCTTTGGAAAAGGAACGGCGAGTCCAGACTGGATTTTAGCATCATCCATGTGCTTTCTAGGAATGGTGCCTTTTGTGCTTGGCAGCCATTCTATGAATGGGAAACCTGCCTCCCACACACTCCATAATCCATAACAGCCTTTTTTTGACAATGCCCATCGCATGCTTTTAAACCTCTAAATGTGGCCTTCAAAGGCCATAGACCTAGCTATTGGTAAATGGCTAATGGCAACACATCAAGCTAAATTTCATATTCATAATGCACTGACTAACAAAAAAATACAAAGCATTAGGAAGCAATGCAATATTTATATTTGCTTCCTTTTCCATCTCCAGACCATTATGTGTTCACTACCAAACTACAGTAGCAAAATGTCATTTGGGGCTCGTAAGACATGGTTTCATTTTCACAAACATATTCGTATTCAAAAGTAATTTTTCATTTTTCTTCCTTGGAGATAGTTCAGCTGCTGCACAATTTTTATTTTTATTTTAATAGCTAGAATAATGTTCTACGTGGTATGCCTTTGGAGCATTATATCATTAGCTGCAGAAGTCACGTCTGTATTGGCATTTTATACAGAATATGTGGTGAGGGAGTGAACAAAGCCATCAATCAAGGAAACCCAAAAGAGTGTGTATGTGAGTGTATGAGCGTGTCAAAAAAAAAGTCAAGATCATGGTCACAACCACATGATCAAAGCTAGGCCCCTTTTTACATGCAATGAAGCACATTTATTTATTTATCAAACTTGTATGCCGTCTCTCTCATCAAAGGTGATTCTAGGCAGCTTACAGACACTGAATAAAATGCAAAATAAACAGTAAAACAAGAAATAAAATTTGGATGTGCGTAGAAATGGACAAATTGACCAAAGAATTAAAAAATAAGGATGAATTGGATTATTACAAAGTATGGGATAAGTTTTATTGTTTTTTAGAAAAGAGGAAGGATCGGAATAATAAGAAATGATTATATGTAGATATTATATACTATGTATATAGAATGTAAATATGTACTATTTTTATATGTGACCCAGCAATGTAAGACAACTATGTGGGTTAGGAGGATGTTCATTGTTTTTTATGTTCTTGTCTTTTTTGTGTTTGTCTAATCGATAAAAGAAAGAAATAAAAGTCCTAAATTTAAAAATTCAATTAAAATAAAATTAAGCAGGATGGGAGAGGAAGGGGAGCAAAGTGCACACAGAGAGGAGGTGGGCTGTTCTCTATTCCATCAGCTGCCTCTAATGGGCTGCATCCCTATTAGGGTCCCAAGCCAGTTGGCAGGGCCATATCTTCAAAGGCTAAAAGGATGGGAGCAGATCTGATCTTGGGAGGGGATTAAAAGAAGGGAAGCTTCGACTGCATGGTTGTGATTATCATCTTTTTGGACCATGTCAGGTAGGGGGAATGGAGAAATCAGTTATGTTGGAAAGAGTTAGTGACAAAAGGCTGCCAAAGAACAGAGTGGCTGGATACCATCAAAGCTGACACTAGCCAGAGCATAGAACAATTCAAAGAAACAGTATAAGATCAGAAGATGTGGAGAGACTTGATCCACAGAATTGCCAAGAGTTGGGCATGATTCAATGATATCTTCATCATTGATTGTCACCTTGCCATTTTTGTTTTCATCCAACAAAAGTAATTGAGAAACCAGTGTACAAAATCGAACAATATATGATAGTCCTGATTTCAGCTCATCATTCCTGCTATTCCTGAGATTTCAGGTAATGGGGATCAATTCTTCTATAGACAAAACAGCAACATCATGTCAAGTTGAAGCATGTCTGTACAAAAGGAAGATGGCCCTGTATCACACCTACAATCTTGTAACTTTTCACTCAATGCAAAGCTCAGTTGGTCTTCATCTTGATTTGTCATTCTTTTTGTTTCATGTTTGGGATTTAGTACATTGTGAACGTCTATGCTACTTACCTACTCTATAGTTCAATGTATTGTAGGAATCCAAAATGGAAGCTAAAACAATTTCCAATTAATGTTTTAAGGGAATGCAATCTAAGAATACAATTCTATCAATTGACTTTAAAAAAATAATAATATTATGAACTGAGACCCAGTATGGTATCTAGGAAATATGTGGGACAAGACCATTTTTAACCATGCAAGTTCACTAGGTAACTCTGGGTCAGTCTCTTTCTCTCAACATAAGAGTTGACATAGTCTAGTGGTGAAGATGCTGGATTAGGAACTAGACTTTCTGAGCATGGCTGTTTTCTTGCAGACATTTCATTACCCACCTAGATAGTGCTAGAAGGATGTGGGGTTTGCTCTTTGCTTATATACTAGTGGTTTGCCTTGTCAGTGTAAATGGATATTTTCTTGTTGGTTCCTTGATTAGGTTGTTGTTTACTCTTAGTTGTTCATTTGACTTCATCATTCCTTGATTGGGATATGTTTTTAACTACTTAATTGTTGGTCTAGTGTTAATCCTGGTGTTAATCTCTATTTATCTTGATGATGATTGTGAAAGGTAATATAGAGGTAATGAAATGTCTTCAAGAAAGCGACCAAGTTCAGAGAGCACCAAGGACCCACATTTCAACCCTGAGCTACTAATATTATCTTCTATAGGGAACACTATGAAACTCCAGAATGAAAGTCAGGAGAAACCAAAAAACAAGACCAACCACATAGCACACCCTGCCATACATCAAAAACATTTTGAAAGCTGTAGAACATAGCTTCCGAGATCTACAAGTGGACATCACATACTGCCAGGGATGGGATTCTACAGGTTTGCACCTATTTGCTAGAACTGGTTGTTAACATTCTAAGCAGTTTGGAGAACCGGTTGTTAGAAGAAATTACTGGCCTAATCCTGTAAGGAAGGCAGGAAGGAAACATTGTGGTGTTGCTTACAGAAACTGCCTCTCCATTAACTCTTATTACATTCTTGGCAGGATTAGACTTCCTGTCTCTGGAGTTTTTCCCCCCTCCTTTGCTGATACTTTGCTTGTGTGGAGTCAAAGTTACAATGGCACTGAAAAAAGTGACTTATGGCCATTTTTCACACTTACGACTATTGCAGCATCCCCACAATCATGAGAGGCCAGGCGAGGAGATGCGTGCCTCGATGTGAGTGATATTGAGTTGGCCATGCCCAACCAGTCCCATGACTACCAAGCCATGCCCACCAACTAAGCCACGCCCACAGAACGGATTGTTAAAAAATTTGAATCCCACCCCTGCATACTGCCCAGTGGCTACCATACAAGGACAAATTATGCATTGTAAAGATTGCTGGGAGATACTTCCAATACAATCTACTGACTCCCCTGCATGGATTGTCCCCATGACTGTGTAGGACAGGCATAGAGAGCAATGGTGGTATTCAATTTTTTTTACTACCGGTTCTGTGGGTGTGGCTTGGTGGGCATAGTGTGGTGTGGCTTAGTGGGCGTGGCAGAGGAAGGATACTGTAAAATCCCCAGTCCCTCTCCACCAGTGGTGGGGTTCAATTTTTTTTACTACTGGTTCTGTGGGCGTGGTTTGGTGGGTGTGGCAGGAGAAGGATACTGTAAAATTTCGAGTCAGAGGTGGTATTTGCTGGTTCTCCAAACTACTCAAAATTTCTGCTACCGGTTCTCCAGAACTGGTCAGAACCTGCTGAATACCACCTCTGGCATGGCAGGGGAAGCATACTGTAAAATCCCCATTCCCTTCCCACTCCACTAACCTGCTTTCCAGCTCCCTTCTCCTGTGCAGGGCAACAAAAGAAGACCAAGCCAATCATCTTGGACTCGGGAGGCAGAGAATAGATAGGAGCGGGGCCAGGGGTGGTATTTGCTGGTTCTCCAAACTACTCAAAATTTCCACTACCAGTTCTCCAGAACTGGTCAGAACTGGCTGAATACCACCTCTGATAGAGAGGAAGTTAATCACCAGATTTCAAGAACACAAGCAAGTGGTCAGACGAGGAGACCTAAACTCATTGATAGCTTCATACTGCAATGTACAAGGACACACATTCAACTTCGCAGCAACTAAGATTGTTGGATGAGCAGGCACAAAAACAGCCAGGGAAGTGATTGAAGCCTGGGAAACTGGCCCCTCATCAATCAACAGGAGTGCTAACTTGCCACTCCTTTTGGCAGTTCAAATCCCACCAGGCTCAAAGTTGACTCAGCCTTCCATCCTTCTGAGGTAGGTAAAATGAGGACCCAAATTGTTGGGGGCAAGAGGCTGTAAACTGCTTAGAGAGGGCTGTAAAGCACTATAAAGTGGTATATAAGTCTAAGTGCTGCCACCAGCTTATCAAGAAGACAAGGACTGGGCAGCCCAACCAAACAATAGCCAATGATTTAAAAGCCAGCCACCAACAGACCCCAATCAGCATCTAAAAGCCACATATAACAGGCATCATATAAATACCACACACAGAACAGCACACACTCTGCTAGAGAGAGATTTCCTGAAGATGAGCTCCAACATAGGTACAAAAGCTCTGAAGGCAAAACTTCTGGTCCAGGTGATTGACCCAGGTTAGATCCTGCAGCATTATCCTGGGACATGTCTATTTGCCTATTTGTGAGAGACAACAATAAACAAAACGTAACTCTATATATAGAAAGTTGCAACACATGCCAAGGAGAGGAAGGAAAATAAAAAGAAACGAGAAAGAAAAAACGGTGTAGTAACTGGAGAACGGACTTTACTATGGTCTCGAAGAAGACAGAGGTTGCCTTTAAAGTCAAAGCATGCGGTGGGTTAAACTAATGCACACACACACACACACACACACACACACACACTGACATTTTTTTTCTTCTCTCTCTCTCTCTCTCTTCCATTCCCACCATGTTGCGATCCATTAAAAAAAAAAAATCACCCTGAACATTTGCTCCTTTCTTCTCCTCCCGGGAAGCCAATTGCTTTGATTGCAGAGATACAAGACTGCGGAGATGGCTTGCCCTTGCCTGTGAAGCAAATGGAACGTGCTAATAGAACTTATCACATTACCCGATGCAGAAGTGCCATAGCTCATTACTTTAAGATAAAGGGATATCATTGCGGACGGGAAGCAGGATTGACTTTCGAAGGCCCAACTTGATGATGATTTAATCAACTGCTCTCTTTCACTTCTCATCTCCCCGCCTGTCGGCTTCGCAGGTGCAGTTAAATGAGACACTCCGAATGGGAGAGAGCAGGGAGAGAGATTGCCGTCATTATTTCTCCCGAAAGGAAGTATGCAAATCCTCGACAGGCAGATTGCGTTCATAATGGGCCCAGTAAAATATAAGGGGCACACTTGACAGGTGAGGGCAAGTTATTTGTACGTCTTTAAAAGAAAGCAACTGTCCTCATTTAAACATTGGGCTTAAAGGGAAGGGGGCGACGAAGGAAGAACAGCCAGAAAGCACCGTGCACTGCAGAGGGGAATGGAGAGGGAGTCTTTGAATGCCATGGGATGATGGAGCCAACTGAAGTATGGGTGTATGACCATTCAACAGATCTGTCATGTAAGAGAAGAGCAGGCTGAGCTGGAAGGTGGAGTTAAATGTATCAGCAGTTTGGAGTCATTGCATCACCACAAGAGACCCGAGTCCAGCCTCCCATAAATTCTGTTGACCTTTATCTAGCGCCAACTTAGCTTTGACCATTAGTTGACTAGATTCTTGTGTATGGGTAGCCATAATAAAGACTTCTGTGCTTTGAACTCAACAAATACTCCTGACATTACAGTGCTGAAAATGGGGGAAAAATAATGCAAGGGACACCCTTTTTTCCTGACCTTGAATTGATTCATGTACCATAGATTCATTGAATGTTAGAGGTCAATGTTATAGTGAGATATTATAAAATCATAGGGTTGGAAGGGACCTTGAGGTCTTCTAATCTAATCCCCTGCCCAAGGAGGCCATTCCAGACAAAAGGCTGTTCAACTTCGCTTGCAATCACTCCAGTGATGGAGCCACCATGATTCCAGGTCATTCATTTTAACTTGTGGCTCACTGGAAAAATCTGGAGTTTTATGACTTTTACAAAACACAGCATGCAAATAAAGCTTCAAAAAATGCCAAGCAACTTGCAAAACAATTTGTACCAACGCTGAACAGTTTTGCTATTGTTTGTTCATTTATTCATTCATTTGATTTAGAGACCACACAACTCCTAAAAGACTCTGAAAGAATTAAATACATAAAGAAGAAAACCCAAACAATAAGCAATATGCATGTTGGAAGACTAAATGAGCTAAACATACCACAGCTTAAGCCAAAATGAACAAACGTTTGGTGTCCATCCTAATCCCAGATCTGGAAGCAGAGCAACATTTTAATGACCTTTTGAACAGTTGTTGAATGAGAACAATATGATTCTCTGGGGGAATTCTGTTCAAAAGGGCAAGGATAGAGAAGACATGCTTGGTCATGATAAAGGGTATTGTTTAATTTAAAGGACTTGGAATTTATCCAATCTCCTTAATCTCAGTAAACAAATAGAAACTAGAGATAGAAAGTCCTTCAAATAGCCAGGTTCTATGTCAGGGGTGTCTAACTTGGCAATGTTAAGGCTAGTAGACTTCATGGCTGACTGGGAAATTTTGGGAGTTGAAGTCCACAAGTCTTAAAGTTGCCAATGCTAGACACCCCTATGCTTTATAGGTAATAACTCAAGTCTTGAATTGTACCCAAGGGTCAAGTGGCAACCAATGCAGCCCCAGAAACAGGGATGATACATGAGGATAATGTGACACACACACCAATGCTTGTGCAATGCAGTATTTCCATAATGAGTTGCCCAACCATCTAAAGGACATTCTACTCTAGCAAAGGGGACAACTGGCACACCAGGTGAATCTGTATAAAGCCCCCTCCCCGGTCACAGGTGCCAACTGCATCTTGAGCAGGTACCACAAATCTAGGTAGACTCCCAGATTGCATACTGCTCTTTCAATGGGGAAATGCAACTCCATCCAAGAACCAAGATGAAATATCATCAGATCCAAAGTGCTACTAAGTCTTGTTCAGACTGAGCCTGAATCTAATTCTTCCCATTAATTTCTAAAGAAACTCCAGATACAAGATCAGAATTTTCACAGCTTCAACAGACTGAGTGGACTGATCATACTGGACCCCAACCAACAGATGACCTCTGCCAGAAGTTTCATGTAGACAATGAACAGGAGGGGTGAAAACATCAAGCCCCGAGGAGCCCCGTTAGGGAGCAATGGGGCATTTTTTTAAAGGAGGACCTGATTCCTCCCAAAGTGATAACAAAAAGACAATGAAGAGAATGGACAAATATGCCTTGATTTGGAAAGGCAGGAGAAAAAGCTGCTGATTCAAATATAGAGAAATGTCTTATACATGGGATGTTGATTGTATAGACACATCTTCTACGCCAACATGGAGTGGTGTGGTGGACTAGAGGTGGACTTCTCACCTCACAAGCAGGAGGCTGTGAGTTCCATCCAAGGTAGAGGGCAGATATTTCTCTTTCTGGGCACAGTGAGAATGTATCTGCTGAACAAAATTCCGCATCGGTGACAGGAAAGGCATCCAGCCATTAAACACTCTGCTAGCTCCATTCAGTTGCCCAGACTCCACCCCGCAAGGGATTATGGGGTCATTAAAAGGAGGTGATGATGATTTTCTATATCAATATGGATTTATTCTAATCTTCATTAAAGAAAATCTGTGTTGCAGCTGTGAGGTATCGGGACAGAAGCAACTCCCTCAACATAGTGTTGTGCCTGAGAGTCAAGATGTCCTGTCATGTCTGCCAGCTTCTTAAAGTGGCAGTAACCCTGCTCATCCTCATTGCATCAGCATTTACAGTAGTCTTACAGCAGCTGGTCAGCTCTTAAATCGTCAATACCTTAACAGGATGTATGAACTTAGTCAATGAAAGATGGAATGGGTACCAACCCCTTCATTATTCAAGAACTTCATGTACACCAAAATCCTGTCTTTCTTTCCTATCTATACAGACTTGTGGTAAACAATTACCCAAGAAGCAGTTGCCAGTTTGTAAAAAAACAAAAAACCATGAGGGAATGAAAAATATAATTGCCAATCTACAGGAATACTCCAACTTAATGTTCCTGTTTAATCCTATCTGGAGGTTGGCTCATCTTATATTCGCTACCCAAGGCTAGATGTGGTCACATTGCCACACTTCTTAGACATAAAAAGTGTAGAAAGTTGAAGTGGTTTCTTACAATAGATCTCTGGAAGGAAGATGTAATTGCCTTGATTTGATGCTTTGAATTACTCTAACAACTTCCCCTAGCAGTGCCCGTAATGGAAGCAGCTCCTGTCCATCTACAGTAGATGTATCAAAAGCCTCTTTTACCATTTTACAATGACTCATTGGAAGCATCAGAAGTGGCTTTTGTGAATCGGCAAATGGGGGAGACTTTTTTTTGATGATCAAAATTGCGGGAGAAAACCATCAGAGTGATAGTTCAGCCACTTCAAACAGGATGGGAATGGGAAGCTGATGTATCTCATCCCTATCATTCCTATGTCACACGCATGTGCTGTTATGCACACAACAGCTGCATGAAATGTGTGGTCTACAAGGGGAGGGTATCGGGTTGAGCAATTGATGTTAAAAGGAGAAATGGCAAGACAACTGGCAACCGGACAATCAAAAGAGATTTTGCTCAGGAACGTAACACGGGCAAATCAGTTTAATTCTTCCAGATTTTTTTTCTACCAATTCTAGTTTGGTTTAATACTCAAGGTCTGTTTTATAATTCCTTTTCCAATGAGAAGACTATTTTGGAGGAATGCACATAGATAGAGTACAATACGTAAAGAATTTACAAAATGGTCAGGGAAGGGATGAGTGCCCTGTTTTTCACCGTTCGAACTTTTCTCCACAAATTTCTTGCCTCCTTTGCATATTAGGCCTTGATAAAAATATTCCAAGGAAATCAAGAGGCAAGTAGTTCCATGGGGCATTTGCAGGAAGCATGTCACTAAAGTCTTGCCCTTGAAATCCTGTTGGAGTTGCTCCTTTCCCCGAAGAAATGTGGAGATTTTATTCCAGCCATCTCCTCTAGCCACACGCTTGGAAAGTCATTTGTGTTGGGCTTTATCTGGATATTCCCCATGGGCGAATAGGCGGCAATAGAAATTTAATAAATAAATAAAAATAAAGAAATAGACAGCAGGGATAAATTTGTAGAGGAAAACTAGAGGGTAGGTTGCCTTCCTCAACCAAATACGAAGACACAGAAGAACACAGTGCCCGCTTCTGTCTGGGAGAACTTATTTATGACAAAGTCACCTGTTGAATTTACATCGGGCTACCCTTTAAGAGCCTCCAGAAGTTGTAGCTGGTCCAGAATGAAGCAGTACACTTGACATTCAGTTCTATGCTCATTGGCTTCCAGTGAGCTTCTGAGTGCAATTCAGGATGCTGGTTGTCACTTATAAACGCCTACATGATATAGAACCAGGTTATTTGTAGAACTGCCTATTTCTGATTGTTCCTGTTCACTCCATCAGAACTACCAGGGAGAACATGTTTCACATCTCTTCTATCAAGCGATGTCATCTTACTGTCATATCTTTCCTGTTGTAGCACCTATCCTGTTGAACATGATCTTTCTGGAAATTCGGATGATCTCCACTGTGCTAGGCCTAACATTAAATACTTGGGTATTTTCCCAGGCATATAAACCAGGAGGTTGGGCAAAACTCTGTGGTTGATTGCTTTTATTGATGTTGCTTTTTCTACCCTATGTTGGCAATCATATTGTGACCTTCAGCATTTGTTTTCTGGATTGTTGGTGCAATTATTGCAGATTTTGCTTTGTATGCCATTGCTATGACATGGGCACCCTTATAAAGTGTATCAGTCAATCAATCAACCAATTCCAGCTATGGCATTTGATTAAGCCTTCTGAGAGATGACCTTTCATAAAAATTGGTTTCAAATAGAAAGCAGGATTCTTTTTACAGAATATGTGTGGGTCCACCGAGGCCAGGGGTATATTCTATACTCATTTCCACTTTAGGATACTCCACTTTCTGCTCTGTAACACAATCTGTCTAGCTCAGAGGTGGGGAACTATGGGCCCTTTTATGAATTGTGGACTTCTACTCCCAGAATTCCTCAGCCAACTATGCATTTAATTGGCTAGAAAAAAGAGAAATATCCTAGATTGTCTATCCTAGAATGTGGGGTATCCTAGAATGGAAAGGACCATAGAAAATAGCCCTTCTGTCCCATGCATTCTGGCCTTTTGATGGAATACACCCAATGAAAGTCCCGAAGGTGCTTTTTTTTTTTTTTTTTCAAAATTGGACTTTCTTTCTTTTTTTCTTGAAGATATTTCACTTCTCATCCAAGAAGCTTCTTCAGTTCTTCGTTGAGAAGCGAAAAATCTTCAAAGAAAACAATGAAAGTCCAGTTGCTTTTTGAAAAAGGACATTTGGGACAACCATGACCGACTGAGAATCTCCACAGACACCCAATGAAAGAAGATCTCACCCCTTCCCTGGGCCTCGGTGGCGCAGTGGTTAGAGTGCTGTACTGCAGGCCATTTCTGCTGACTATCGGCTGTCTGCAATTTGGCAGTTCAAGTCCCACCAGGCTTAAGGTTGACTCATTCTTCTGGGGTGGGTAAAATGAGGACCCAGATTGTTGGGAGCAATAGGCTGACTCTGTAAACCATTCAGAGAGGGCTGTAAAGCACTCTGAAGCAGTATATAAGTCTAAGTGCTATTACCACATGTCTAGTTTTCAGAATACAGGGTATCAACAGAATGTACAGATAATCCTCAAATTATGACCATAATGGAACCTGCCCATTACAATCATAGGTTGTAAGCATCATAAAAAAAGGTCAGTCATGTGACTGACCTAATTTTCTTATGTTCTTTTGTGTTGGTTGTTAAGTGAACACCAAAGTCATTAAGCAAAGCCATTATTCTGTCTTATGATTCACTTGCTGAATATAAAGACAGATAGAATAACTCTACAAATTCTTCCATACAAAGTTTCTTTCATTGGATTATATTAGGCATCCTCAAGGTGACTCACAGTTATGTCGAGATGCATCTAATATCCAATTCTTTGCATAATTGAAATCGTAGTGTAAATGATATTAATCTTTCTATCCCATAGTCGCAATCAACATTGATCAACATTGACACCGATCAACATTTGACAATTCCTAATATTCCCTGTCTTGAAGGCAAAAGGTGAGTATCTTGGGCCTCTGACTACTTCAGTGTGCACTAAGGCATCAGGGGCATTGAATCCCAGCAAGAGCAAAATCTTGGCTTCAGGATCTAGGGTGGGAAATAGATGAGCCATATGCTTCAGGTGAGGTATGTTGCTGGCTACCTCTGGTGTTGTAGTGTAGCTGCGGTCATCTGGTATCCTGTTCCATTCCATCATGGGCAGCAGTAGGAACTGGGAACTTTCATCTAATGACTCTATACAGAGTTCAGTAGCTTCCCTCCCCGCCGGGCATCTTGGTGCGGTGCACATTGATATCGTGAAGTGTACTTCTTCCTTCTGAACATCAAAGAGGTCGAAGAATGTGGACCTGGCTAGTGAGCAATCGCTCTGAGGATCCAGTATTACATATATCATCACTGCTTCTTCTGGGCATCCATCTGGGTAGATTCTGGCTAAGCAGATCTGATGACATGAGCGAGGGGCTGGTGTGCCATTGCACACCGCTATGCAATTGACACTGACCACTTGGCCATTTCTGCCTTCTGCCATGTCACCTCCGTTGTTATACATAAATCTGCCTCTGCTACCTTAGCTTCGATTTGAGCTTCTACAGCTCTGTCAGAGTAACTTGCTGCTTTGGAGGCCTTAGATGTGTCACTCTGGAAGGATGGTGAGAGCTGGCAGCAGAGAACTGGCGTGAGACACTGGAACCTGCTTGTGATCTAGCTGGTTTGGGATGGAGGAAGGAGGCTTTCTTAGAATGGTGGGAGGAGGCTGCTTGTGATTGAAGACCTATTTCAGATGTGGCCCTCTCCCTTGCTCCTTGTTCCTTTTGAAACGCATCAAGGAGCGCTGCTAGGAGGGCTTTATTGCTTTCCTCAATGCAGTCTTTGCGTTCCTTGTGTAGCTCCTTGAAGCATTGAATGTATTCTTGGAGCTTTGGGTCACCCAGCTTCAATTGAAGTGTCTGAAGTGTGGTCACGGATGTCTAAGGACCTGAAGTGCAGCTATATGACTATGAGGGAGGGGGAACCCATTGCAACTTCAGATTTGGGCTGTAAATCCCCTTTTTCAGGTAGGTCATTACTAAGCTACCAGTCATAAGTTGAGGACTGATTGTTGTTAAACAAAAAATAAAAATGGCAATCACAAAGGCAAGATCAAAGGTGGAACTGTCCAATGGTGGTATTCACCGCTTTTCTTGCTACCAGTTCTGTGGGCATGGCTTGGTGGGTGTGGCAGGGGAAGAATACTGTAAAATCCTCATTTCCATCCCACTCCAGGGGAAGGATATACTGTAAAATCTCCAATCCCTCCCCACCCCACTAACCTGCTTTCCAGCTCCGTTCTCCTGTGCAGGACAACCAAAGAAGACCCAGCCGATCAGCTGGGACTCAGGAGGCAGAGAATAGATGGGGTTGGCAGGGCCAGTCAGAGGTGATATTTGCCAGTTCTTGAAACTACGCAAAATTTCTGCTACCGGTTCTCCAGAACTGGTCAGAACTGGCTGAATACCACCTTCGGAACTGTCATGGCTGACATCTTGACTTCAACCATGCAGGCATTCTTGCTTATCTGCTTTAAAAGATGCCATGCTTTTGGTTTTGCTTTTAAATACTGGACTCCTAAGAAATAATTTGACATGTCTTCATGCAATGGAATATGTAGAAATATGTCTGCTTGGAAAATGGATTTGCACGCCAATTGACCATTTAGTGCTGTTAGATTTACAATAATCCTAGCTTTCTTTGTGGTTGTGCAATTTAAATTATACATCATCCCTGGATGATAAAGGCTGCCATAAATAATAAACAACAGAATAGATCACAACAACACAAGTAATGAATTATAAAGCAGGAAATTAGTGGGTGGGAAAAATCAATTTTATAGGATCGGGGCTGACAATTGAGTTGTTTACTTGTGTTATTACAGTGGGAATCAGGCAAATGAAAATGGACATCTAAAACCCATCCGTTGCATTATATTAAATCACTCTGTCTACACATATTTATATCCAACCCAAATTTATTTAAGATTTGTGATGTAGGAGTATATGGTAGGCCTATTCTCTTTTCCTTTCGGAGGCTTTAAAAATGTATGCTTTAAAATTTTACTTTGATGAGCATCCATCTTAAGTGCCCATGATCCTGTCAATGACCCTGTTCCTGAAAAGATGTGCTATTAAAGAAAACATTTTTTAATCCCATGCTGTTTCTCTAGATCAAGACGATCACCTATTTTGTAACTGGGTTAGCTATATATTTTTTAAATGCCAAGGGAATAGTTAGAGGCACAGACACAGATTAACAGAGTTGGAAGGGACCTTGTAGGTCATTTAGTCCAACCCCCTACCCAAGCGGGAGACCCTACACCATTTCTGACAAATGGGAGTCCAGTCTCTTCTTGAAAGCTTCAAGTGATGGTGCTCCCACAATTTCTGAGGGCAAGCTGTTCCATTGGTTGATTGTTCTCACTGTCAGAAAATTTCTCCTTATTTCCAGGTTGAATCTCTCCTTGTTCAGTTTCCATCCATTGTTCCTTGCCTGGGTGCCTTGAAAAATAGCTTGACCCCTTCCTCTCTGTGGCAGCCCTTCAACTTTGAGGTAGTCCTCAAATTATGACTATTCAGTTAGTGTCCATTCAAACTTACAACAGTGCTGAAAAAAAAATTACTTATATCCTTGCGGTTATTATCATCATAACGTTTGCACAGTCACATATGAAAATGCAGGCACTTGGCAACCGGTGTATATTTATGATAGTTACAGCATTCTGGAGTCACATGAGTTCTTATTCTGACCTTCCCAGCCAGGTTATGACAAGCAAAGTCAATGTTCAGATTCCCTTAACAACCATGTGATCCACTTAATGACCACGATAATTTAACAATTGTGACATGAAAGATCATAAAATTGGATGCAATTCATGTAATGTTGACCTCCCTTAACAACAAAAGTTCCAATCCCAAAATTGTGACCATAGCTTGAGGACTACTTGTAGTGACATGATATCTCCAGATTTGGAAGAATCAATTTGCACATCAGGTTTTTATTTTATTTTATTTTTTAAATTATTGATATCCCTCCTTTATTATTTTTATAAATAACTCAAGGTAACAAACCTGCCTAATACGCCTTCTTTCTCCTATTTTCCCCACAACTGGCTAAAAATTACCCAGCTGGCTTAAGGTAAAACAAGAACTTTCCTTTTCCTAATAGCTAAAACATCTGGTAAAAAAAATACTGCAGAAATAGCCCTGCTTCATTCCCTCCCTCCCTCCAAAGTTGGAGGAATTCTTATTTCAAAGTTGGAGACAATTTCCTTATTATCTGAAACATTTGAATGTGTCTGGGGCATCCAGTAGCACTTGAAGGATAATAATTTCTCCATGTGATCATCCTTAGGTTTTGTTTCCCAAGGACACAGGCTGATAATCCCAGGTGAGCTTTTAAATCTACACACTGAAGGCTACTTGGGAATTGCAGCAATTCCTGCTCTTTAAACCCAAATCATCCCACAGGAGCAGAAGCTCATGTCAACAGCGCGTCAATAAAACGCAGAACCAGAACTGTATAGAAGTCCCACAAGGGCTTTTCCAAAAGGCAATTGGACTTTCTTTGTGGCGGGGGTTTTCACTTCTCATCCAAAAAGCTTCTTCAGTTCTTCTTGGATACGAAGCAAAATGTTTTCAAAGAAAAAAAAAACTAAGAAAGTCTAGCTGCCTTTTGGAAAAGCAACTTTGGGACCACCATGACCTGGATGATTGAGGATCTCCATAGACAACTATGTAGAAGATACCTTGCAAACAGAATGAGTTAAATCAGCATTTCTCAACCTTGGCAGCTTGAAGATATGTGGACTTCAACACCCAGAATTCCTAAGCTAGCATGGCTGGCTGGGGAATTCTGGGAGTTGAAGTTCAAGCATTTTCAAGGGTCTATGGAGATTCTCAGACATTCAGGTCATGGTTGTCCCAAAGGTGCTTTTTCAAAAGACAACTGGACTTTGTTTTTTCTTGGAAGACATTTCACTTCTCCTCCAAGAAGCTTCTTCAGCTCTGACTTCCATTCCTAACCACCTTCCATTTCCCGCCATCCAATCAGAGCTGAAGAAGCTTCTTGGAGGAGAAGCAAAACATCTTCAAAGAAAAAGCAGAAAGTCCAGCTGCCTCTTGAAAAAGCACCTTTGCTAGAAGTATCTTCAAGCTTGAGAAACGCTTATCTAAAAGATCCAATCTGAGTCGATCACTGGGATCAGAGTTTTAGCCTTCCAAGCTTTCAGACTCAGATTGGATCCTGCCACATTATCCTGGGACACATCTATTTGCCTTCATTCATGAAAAATAAAAGAATCAACCATAGAATGGATGGACATTCCCGCTTCCTTTAAGGAGAAGGCTTTTGCCTCATTCTGTGTTTTTGATGAAGTCGGTTCCTGGCCCTGCCCAGAAGGCATCAATCCCTGTGTATTTTCAGTGTGATATAGATGGAGATTGTCACTTTTCCAGGAAAAAAAAGGCACCAATAATTTGACACATGCCATCTGAAGAAAGGAAGGAGTTAAACCCGGAGCAGGGCTGCCCTCTGAGGGCATCTCGAAGCAAGCTGCCGTCTCCACAGCCAGATATGACAGAGCCAATTTGACAGGCTGCCATCAAGGGCCTTCCTAAGAAGCTGAGCATCCTGATGGCTTCCTGATGAGAACAGCCACATCACAAAATGGTTTTCTTCTCCTGCTGCATTTGCTTCCATCTGCTGCTGGGGCTCAGCACTAGCGGCCGCCTGCCTGTCACAGCATGTATTAAAATTAGCCAGGGAGGAGGGCCTCTGTTGTGCTAATTACATTTTAATCATTGGAAATGTGTTGGCAAATCAAGCTTCGATTGCCATCTCGGAGTCAGATCTCCTGCAGCAGAGCAGAGGGGCTGCCTACATTAGTCGAATCCTGCTGGGCCTAGTTCATTCAAGAAGATGGAATAGGAGGCCTCCCGGCACACCACTGAGACAGCTTTGGCACATTATTAGAAAGCCACAAGGCATGTTTCAAATCATCACGGTGTGAGATCTGCTCATTCTCACATCCCGGGGTAGCCCAGTGTGTTTTCACTGCAGCCTTTGCACGCTGCTGCTTCGCTCTCAAAATGGCCGCCGCCTGAACTGTACCAAGAATAACAAAGGAAGGCTGTGGATCTTCAGAAAAAGAAGAAGCCGGGCTTCTGAATAGTTTTGTCTGCTTTGGCCAGTCGCCCTTTTTAAACTTTGCATCTCCTAACTCACTACAGTATCTCCCATTCCCCAATGAACCTCTGGTTAGGGATTTTTTTAAAGCCAAACAGATAACAAATATTATCATTCTTTCTGCAGCGTCCATCCCTCCTGCAGACATTACATCTCCAAACTGCTCTTGTTTTGCATGCCCGCCTATGACAAGGGTTGTGTGCGTGTTTGTCTCGCTGCACTGTGTAGACCAAAGTCTGCCTGCAGTTTTACAGTTCCCTCCTGAACTGCTGACAACATAGCCTAGGAGCTTTACGTTTTGCACTGCATCATTAACCAACGAATGTAGGGTGGAAAAAAAAGGTTATGGCAGAGCAAATGCATCATACGTACAGAAGATGAAAGATAAATCTGCAATGTATACAGTTCATGTGTGTATACAGTATAATAAAGTGGATGACTGTGTTCAGAGACCGAGAGAGAGACAGAGCAAAAAAATTCCATAATTTGTTTGAAAATGGATTAATAACAGTTCCAACATTAGTCTCCTTCCTTCCTTCCTTCCTTCCTTCCTTCCTTCTTCCCTCCCTCCCTTCCTCAGAGTGATTTGATGGTGAAGCCAATTACTGAAGATAATATATGGGTTCAGAAAGAGATAAGGTACTACAACAGATTCATTAAGCAAAGGGTCAGTCTAAATGATCAGTATCAATTCTGGTTCTATGAAAACAAAATAAGGATAAAAGCCCTTGAAAAACCTTAGAGATTTGCTTTTGCTGTTGAATTTTTAAAATCACATTTCAGGAACCAGCCCCTGCTCCTATAGCATATAATAATCATTTAAATAATATAATGCATTTTCCAGTCTTAAACCGAAAGTTACAATCCTTCTCTCCTGACATAAGAAGAGGTTTTGTCCCAGCCTTCTAATTCTTTTTCCAACTGTGTCAGTTAAGTGTGTGTGTGTGTGTGTGTGTGTGCGTGTGTGTCTGTGTGTGTGTCTGTGTGTATGAATATATAAAAATGCAATTCAAGATTGGGTCTGGGTTCAATGTTTTGAAGGATGCAGGCCCCAGAATCCTTATTCGGAGATTTTGCAAAGCTGTCGAGAAGTGCCATAAGGTGCCTGAAATATAAGTCAAGAGAAAATCTTCAGGGCCACACAGGCTACTGTTTCCAAAGCTGTTCTTTCATCTGATGTGCCAGTCAAAATCACTACTGCAAGATGCTCAAATGAAACCTGGGTGGGATAGTTACAGACATCCAATTGCCACCAGATAATGCAGAGCATGTGTGTGAGAGTTTCTCTCTCTCTCTCTCTCTCTCTCTCTCCATGACTCCACTAATCTAAAGCAATACAAATTAGATTCTCTACCAAAGACAACTTTGTCTTCAAACATTATTCCCAAACAACATGTCTCAATATGATAATGACAGTGTTCTAAACTGTGACTGTACTCCAAAAAATAGATCCTAGAAAAAGGTGTCTCTGAAATTCTTATTTATCTAAGCATCTGCAGAGACCTGGAAACTCCAAATTACCTATGCTTGTTTTTCTAAAATAAAACTGATACATTGTGGTCCATTTTAGGAACTTTGGGGCCTGGAACTGTTGTTTCAACACAGCTTAGCTTCCCCTAAAAAAACTGCAAGTGAATTAGAAATTCTACTTGTCCTGCCTCCCAGGCAGTACTTGATTTTGGAAGCCTTTAAGGGGCTAAACTTAGGTCTTTCAAGCAGCAAGTAATAACCCTGAATCTTCCTCCCAAAACATCGTCTCCTCTAGCCATCTTGGACAAGGTGAAGGACAGATTCTAAGGAAGGCTATACCCCTTGTCTCACATTCTCATAGGCAACCTTAGCAACTTTAAAATGTCTGGATTTCAACTCCCAGAATTCCCCAGCTATGCTGGCTGGGGAAATTTGAGAACTGGCATTCATAGGTCTTAAATGTCCCAAGGTTGAGAAACACAGGTCAATGCTCTTTTAAACTTTTCACACTCCTGTATCTTTTCGTGATTTTTCTTATGTTTATACTGAACATAAGAGCAACTCTTTGGATCTGAACTAGGTTCATCCTAAGCCAACATCGTCTTTCTCAAAACAGCCCACCAAATATCTCTGGGTGTTTGCAAAAAAAGGAGAGCCAGATATATCATTCTCTTGCTGTTGTTTCCTTGCAGTTGATATTTGAAGGTACATAAGGTAATATGGAATGTTTAAGACTACTACCTCTGTATTCCATCGCCTCCTGCACTTCTCTCACTCCTCTTTAAAGCCATCAAAGTTAATGTCTTGCAGTATTGAATTCCATAGATCAATTATGGGCTACATGGAACAACTTTGCTTTCCTCTGTTCTACATCTTTTTACATTCAACTTCATTGCGTGATCCCTGGTCCTATTGTTTTAAGGCGGGGGGGGGGGGGGAATGAATTAATGAAATTAATTTGATTTTGATTTGGAGAACTAACGGTATAAATTTATTGTATAATATAGAAACACCATTCTCCAGCTCTGACCTCAAGTAAAAATGACATGGATTAGACTCATTCCATGCTGCATGTTCATAAAATTCCCTTGTAATACTGATGAGGTTGATAATCCTTCTGTTCACAAAGGGAGGTCAATTAATTCTCCAGAATTAATTTTAGAAATTATTTTAGCTCAACTGGAATTCGGGCAGAGTACATCTTACACACTATGCTTCAGTAACAGCCACATTTTGCAAATTAAGACACCCAATCTGTTTAGAATTTGTCAGAAGCAATAAGGGGTTTTTTTTAGACCAGAGTCTTTCTCAGCTAACCCTAGAGATGTTGGATTTAAAATCTGGGATCTTTGGGGTGCAAAATATGCTCACTTTATTGAGCAGTACATGTTGCCTCTGTTCTAGTAACGGCAATAGTTAATAAACTCATGAGAGGAAACCAAATATTTCTTCAGCACAAATCGGCAAGTGCTACTACTTTGTCTTCTCAACAGATGCAAAACTGGTATCCAAAGTGGAAACTGGCGGAAACAGATGGCGCCGTAGGGCAATTTTTTTTCTTCTAGCCCTCTGGGGCCTGGGCTAGTGAAGATGAGTGACATGGAGAGAAGTAGAAAGCTGTGTTTTTCATCTGTGGGTTAAAAAAAAAAATAACACAATTTGTCACACCATCCCTGGCTGTGTTTGCAACACCACAGTTAATATCTGAAACCAATGAGGCATTCTTGCCTTGCCATTTCAGCCAAAAGGGTTGGGGGTGGGGAGGGGCTCTTGGACGAGCCCGATAAAAGCCATTTCTTTTCTCAAGAAAGGGGAGGGGGAAAAAGAGGGAGGGGGAGTCCATGGCAATCTATTCTTCCTTTCTGAATGCTTCAGAGTTCTGAAGTCCCCTTTCAAATGGGAGACGGTGGGGTGCCTGTTTGATCTTGTGGAGGCCTTTTATAATGATATACTATTAGAATATTATATACATATATAATATTAGCAACTTACTGAATTACCTATTTGGAGTTTATTATCCAGGGAGGATTACAAAAAGGGGAATACCATTCGTCGAAATATGCAATTGAGAACTTTTACATATGCATGAACACCCATGAATATCAGCCCTGTAAGGGTTTGTTCCTTTCCTTTATATTCCTGGTATTCTTTCATTTAATCATTTTTCTTTCTGTATATTTTTACACCCTTAAGAGCTGCATGGTGGCCCAGAGCTGAAGACACTCACCTCTCACTTGGAAGGTTAAGAGTTCAATCCTAGGCAGTGGCAAATGTTTCGCTATGAGGGAGCAAAGAGAAAATATCTGCTGCAAACTCCACCTAGGTGTCAGAAAGGGCATCCGGGCAGTAAATGCTCAGCTCCATTTAGTCATCCTGACTCCACTCCAAATGAAAGGATTAAATAAAAACTAAAAAATAATAATAACTTTGCATCCTTACTGCAATTTGCACCCATTTTCTATTTGTATTCATCACTCCTACTCAACCGTAAGAGAAATTTGGAGGTAGGGAGACCTTGGTCAGCTTTGGCTGGTGAGTTACTTGATGCAGGAGGACCTGATTATAGATACCTCCATCAACACCTGGTTGGATTACTGCAACGTGCTCTACACAGGACTGCCTTTAAAGTCTACTCTGAAACCACAGCTGGTCCAACTAATACTATGGACTTTGCCCTGTTTTGATGTATAAATTCATGTATGCCTTGGCATCTGGGTATCTGCCATAGTGCAATTGAATTGGCCCAACATACTACATTATGGGTGCAAAAGTTTGTGGTGGTCCCATATTTCTGGGTGGGAAGAGAGTTAAATCCAGAGCTGCTGATTTTCAGTGGTAGTACCGATACTTTGGAATTGTTGGTTGTTGACTGAGTAAATATTATTAATTGATAGATACTTTGGAATAATCTCTTGAGAAAGAGATTCCAAATACTTTGGAATTCTTGTTGGTTATTGACCAAGTAAATATTATTGATTCATTGATACTTTGGAATAATCTCTTGAGAAAGATTAGTCTAGATAGATGGTTTATGTGTTGATTGTGCTATCAAGTTGGTGTTGATTTTTAATGATCATATACATAGATCTTCTCCATATTGATCTGTCCTTAATCTGGTCTTTTAGGTCTCCCAACAGTAGATTCATCACCACTACAACAATCTATCCACCTTGCTGCTGCACATCTCCTTGAAGTTCCTTCTATTTCTTTTTAGTAGAGTTGGATCTTAGAATAATATGTCCAAAGAATACTCTGAGACTGTGTTTGTAGTGACATGTTCATAGTGATTTGAATCCTGATTAGATCACTTCATAATTACTTTCAAAAGAATGTTTTTTTAAAAAATGAGCTATTTCAAAGCAGAGTGGGACAACTTGCCACGGCCATCTCGTCATGGCCATCTTGCTACGGCCAACTCATCGTGGGACAACTCGCCATGGACAACTCACCACAGGACAATTCTTTGCAGGACAACTCAATGCATTCAATGTTGTTTGCCACTATTTCTTTGACAGTATCTCCATTGACAAAAATGAAAACAATGTCAAAGAAACAGTGGCAGATAACATTTATCACATTGAGTGGAATTGCCTGTAGCAAGTAGGCCCATAGTGAATTGGCCATGGTGAGTTGTCCTGTGCCAGGTTGGCTGCAAGATGGCTTTAGCAAAATGGCCACGGCAAGCTGCCCTAGATCCATTTCAGAGACTATCCAGCTATGTTCAAGAGAGGCAATAAGTACACCATTGGGAGACCTGAAAGAACAGGTTACAGATAGATCATCTTGGAGAAAATCTATCTAAATTGTCACTATGAGTCAGAAATAACTTCAAGTCAGACAATCAATCGGCCAACCAATCAACTCATTCCATACCCCATATTTATTTTGATTTAGATTTTTCCCTAAAATGTAAAGCTGTTGAATATAGAAATGCTCTTTTAATGCAGGTTTCCCTGCTCTTTTTTGCTACAATGCAGGCTTTTACAACATGAATGTCCCCGTTTGTTTGGGGCAGGGGTGGCATTGCCCACTACCCCTTTTTTATTACCGCTTTCTAAAACTTTAGCTTTTATCCAAAGCCACATTTTACAAGCTTTTGACAGAAGCAGTAGAGTTTACTATGGAGAAAGATTAATAATAACAATCTGATACCGTAATCTCTCTGCAGCACAGTGGATCTGGGAATTTTTACCATAAGGTTAATAGTTCCAAAGGTGTTTTTCCAAAAGGCAACTGGACTTTCTTGGGTTTTTTTTCCTTCTTTTGAAAACAATATCAGAATAGAGCTGGAAGGGACCTTGGAGGTCATCTAATCCAACCCCCTTCACAAGCAGGAGACTCTATACCATTTCAGATAGATGGCTGTCCAGTCTTTTCTTTTTCTCCAAGAAGCTTCTTCAAAGAAAAGAAACAAGAAAGTCCAGTTGCCTTTTGGAAAAAGCACATTTGGAACAACTATGACCTGGATGATTGAGAATCTCCATAGATGTAAGGATAATAGTCAATTTATAATTCTATTCTATTCTGCGATATGAACCGTGAGTCTGTTCCCCCACATGGTTTTCCCTTCCCTCTGCTTATTCCTACAGCATACATATGTCAGAAATTTTTGAAGAGGACTCTTACAAGTAACACATTCTTTTCTTTTTCTTTTAGATGTTACTTAGCTTCCAGGGAATCTAACCTCATAAAATGCATAGGTCTTATTATTTTTGCTGTTGTTAAATCAATTCCTACCTTTCCATTCTGAACCACGAAATCAAGGTCAGACTCTTCTACTTTTCTATGCTTTTTGATACACTTTTAATTGTGCTTTAATTAATCCTCTTTAAGCATTTCAATGATTGCCATGCTCCTATCTAAGGTATATGCTGTTTTCATCAGGTAATTTGTTTGATTTTAGTGTAGATGGTTTTACTCAGATTGTGTTTTGGAGCATCAGATTGTAACTGTCTAGAAAATGAAGAGGGGATGGAAAGGGAAGAAAAGGGAAAGGAAAGGAAAGGTGAAAGGTAGAAGGGTGAGGGAAAAGAGAAAAGAGAGGAGGAAAAGAGAAGAGAGCAAGGGAGGGGAGTGGAGGAGAGGAGAAGCTGTCATGCATGTTATACTGTCTGAATAAATTTTTAATATTCCAGTAAATATTTGGGCTTTCTACCATGTCGCTGGGAGTCTATCCCTTCTGATAAAACCCATGTGTTCTCATGATATTCTGTGCTGAAGAAGCAGAGTTTTAAAGTGTATCAGTCTGGTGGAAATGAAGGGCTTATCCTGGTGACAAGTTGACAGAAAGAGCTATTTTCTTTTCCATTTCAGAGAGTTCCTCATATGAATGCTATGAAACACGCCAGGACTTCCTCGGTGCGTGTGCAGACAGAGATGGCATCCACTCCCCAGGGGAAACAGGGGTTGGTGGTGAACATGCTGACTACTTGCAATTTGGTATCCTGATTGACAAATCCAGAAGAAGAAGAAGAAAAAGAAGAAGAACTCTTTGTTTACTGTATTTTGTAAATTGATTGTCAATCGTTTGCTCTGGCACATTATTAAAATTCTATTGCTTTTAAAAGATACATAAGGTTTCCGTGAGGGCTTCTCATTTTTCTATGTTGGACTAGGAAACATTCAACAGGTTCCTATCATCCCCAACCATATTCCTGATGACAAAATAAGGGAGATTTGCAAAAATAAATAAATAAATCTAGAACAAATTTCTTTTTTCCTCTCTTTATGTGAATATGGGTGTAGATGTGTAAATGGGCAAGATTTGTTATTTATTTATATTTTATTTTATTTGTATCCTGACTTCATTATTTTTACAAATAATTCAAGGTGGCAAACATATCCAACAGACCTTCCCCCTCCTGTTTTCCCCACAACAACAATCCTGTGAGGTGGGTTGGGATGAGAGGGAGTGACTGGCTCAAAGTCACCCACCTGGCTTTCATGTGTAAGGTGGAACTAGAATTCACAGTCTCCTGGTGATTGGCCCAAAGTCACCCATCTGGCTTTCATGGCTAAGGCAGGACTAGAACTCACAGTCTCCTGGTGATTGGCCCAAAGTCACCCAGCCAGTTTTCATGCCTAAGGCGGAAGTAGAACTCACAGTCTCCTGTTGATTGGCCCCAAAGTCACCCAGCCAGCTTTCATGCCTAAGGTGGGACTAGAACCCCTGTTTTCTAGCCTGGTGCCTTAATCACTAGCCACAAACTGGCTCTCTACCAATCACCTCCTTAACTTCTCCCACCAAAATAGTAAGCGATTCTATCAACGACACTATTGCTTGTGATTGAAAACCTTCATTGGTTTCCTCCAAAGCTACTTAGCTGAAAAAGAGACATCACATAGAAGCATTAGCACCATGGCACCACATTATTGTAAGGGTCATGAATGGTCTGACTGAACTCTGTTTTATGAAACAGTTCACAAAGAATTGAAAAAAGTTAGAGCTTGCTTTGCGGGGGGCGGGGGCAGATCAAGAAATGCTCACGGTTGGTCCGCAAAAGTGGAGGATTGAGTTACATAGAGAAGATTCTTTTCCTTCTGTGAGAAAGAGCATATCAACACCTACCAAATCCACATCTACTTTAGCCAAGAACAGCCAATGGTTAGATTTGCTGATATGTTTCTTATTCCAAAGCAGAGGACCGTTGAATCAAAGCTTGTGCAACATAACTTTTCTTAACCAACACCACAAGAGTCCTCACATACCATGGCCAACCCTCTTCTGAGGCCTTAGCTCAGTGTATGTGATTGTGGTTCACAAAAGGAAGACATTCTGATCAGGCTTCCCATAATCTTTTTTCCCTTACCAAACTGGATGGGGTATTTGTAGAATAGAATAACTTTATTGTCACTTTGAATGTACGCTAATCGGCATACATTAAAGTGAAATTATGTTGCATGCAGCTCTCAAAGGGTCTCCATCTCTAATATAAAGATAAACATGACAAGATAAATGAACAAACAGAAATAAATAAATACAAGATTATGCATATATCCAAATATATTATATGATACGGAAAAACAACACACTTTAGTTCAAATGTATATATGTACATGGCGAAAGAAACAAATCTTGTGAATTCACCAGAGGGATGGCATAGGGAACAAAACTATTACAGAATCTGGAGAAATACTTCGAAACCTCCTCCCAGAGACTTGCAGTTACTAACAGTGTAATAAATTGTATGTGTTTCAGGCATTTTTCTATTACGCAGAATATTGGTTTTCTTCTCTCCTTTTCCTTCTCCTTTCCCTCTCCTTCCTCCTTCTTTTTCTTTTTCTTTTCCTCCTCCTCCTCCTTCCTTCCCAAATGTGCTTTTTTCAAAAGGCAACTGGACAGAACTAAAGAAGTTTCTTGGATGAGAAGTAAAACATTTTCAAGGAAAAAAAAAACAAGAAAAGTCCAGCTGCCTTTAAAAAAAAGTATCGTTGAGACAACCACAACCGGGATAATTGAGAATTTCCATAAATATACATTCTCTCTCCTTTCTTTTCCTTTTTATCTCTCCTTCCCCCTCCCCCTCCTTATCTTCTCTCTCTCCTTCTCCTTTCTTCCTCCTCTTCCTCTTCACTCTCTCTCCTTCCGTCTCCTCTTTTCCTCCTTCTGTGCTATCTCTTCTTCCTTCTCCTTCTCCTTTTCTTCTCTTCTTCCTTCTTCTCCTTCTTTCTCCTCTTCTTCCTCCTTCAGCTCCTTCTTCTCTCTCTTTCCTTCCTCCTCTTTTTCCTTTCTCTATCTCTCTCTCCTCCTCCCCTTCCCCTTCTTCTCTTTACTCTCTCTTTTCTCCTCCTTCTCTTTCTCCTTCTAATACTAGAAAATTGCTTTTTTGTTTTTACTGCAGGGCCCCAATGTGGACATTTATCTTGATCCCTGCCAGCTTCTTTGCCCAGTCTGGTCTTTTATAGTTGAAAACATGTAAAATGTATTAAAGTAGGTATGTATATTTTTTCATAGTTCAGCTTAATAAATGGAGAGGTGGCAAGCTTCAAAGCATGAACATACACTCACACACATTCCCACACACAAACTCAGAGGTTCCCTACTACTTCCTCCTGTAGGAAGTAATTGGGATTCTCACGCCCAGAAGAATTAGCTGATTCTTGACACTGAAAAATAACCAGGACTTTCTGCCACCAAAGAAACAGTGAACATTTGGCTGCTATGGAATTTGTGGCAATCCTTCCAAGCAATGGTGGGATTCAAATAATTTAAGAACCAGTTCTCTGCCCTAATGATTTCTTCCAACAACCAGTTCACCAAACTGTTCAGAAAGTTAACAACTGGTTCTCCCAAACTGGTGCGAACTGCCTGAATCTCACCACTGCTTCCAAGGCTGTGAAGCTTCCTGCAACCCATGTCAAATAAGGGCAGTCTTGAGATTTCACACTAAACATGCAAGTAAGCTTAAAAACCAGCACCAGCAAAGATAACCTGCTGCTCTGCCAAATGTACCAAGGGCCATTTGGAAACATTGGAGCAGTTTTGCAGGATATGGAGGGGAATGAAATAGCATCTCTTAATTTCAAGGAACTGTCAGCGTTCCAGCAAATATCTCCGAGACAGACATCTCTCAAAAGTTCCTTTTATTTGGATAGTAACTGGCACATCTGTGGAATCCCGAATCTGAAAGGTTCGGGCTTCCTTGCAAAAGTAAAAACTATAAATCCATCCCTCATACCCATCACCACATCACATGACCCAATCACCATCCGTCCCAAAGTAAGATTTCCTTTTCACTATGCACAACACTACATGACCTTGAACCAGCAAAAGAATTGTATTTTGTCTATATACTCAAATGAATTTCCCCCTCCCACTTTCCCAGGCTCAGTTGTGGCAGCATGGGAGCATCGAATCTCAATATGGCTTCCAAAGCTGACAGGAACAGGCTAATCTTCCCTACAAATCTGACGGTTGTCCTAGATTGATGTCAACTTTGTTGTTCTCATGATATTCATATCCCCTAAGAACCTAAGAATCCTTCCGCTGTGTACAGCATCCAGAAAGTATCCATGATATCAATCACTCCAGACATATTCTCTCCAATTGATTTATTTAGGAACAGATCTGGTATGTCTAAGGCAATTTCCCAAAGTGAAAGTATTTTTGTGGTTACATAGAATCCACCTCTCTCTCCTCCCACTTCTACACTTCATAAATCACAAGAACCAATTAACTGCAACTGGAATTTCTTAGTACGACATACAGAATAACTTTGAACTTTTCAACTCCTCCACCCCCCTTTCATTAAATGTGGCAGCTAAATGTCAAAGCTGACACACTGCATCAGAACAGAGTTCATTCTAGTCAATCAGAAGAGAGCTTGAAGGGACCTCAGAGGTTTTCTAGTCCAACCCCTTGCTCAAGCAGGGCACTCTATACCATTTCAGACAAGTAACTGTCCAGCCTTTTCTAAAAAATCTCCAGGGATGAGGCACCCACAACTTCTGGTGGCAAGCTGTTCCACTGTTTAATTGTCCTCCCTGTTAGGAAGTTTCTCCCTAATTCCGGGTTGCTTCTCCCCTTGATTAGTTTCCATCTATTGTCTCTTGTCGTTCCCTCTGGTGCTTTGGAAAATAAGTTGAAATAATAAATAATTTTGTTCCTCACAATAATTTACCAGATGCCTCTGAGATGCTCCCAAGCATGAGAAGCTCTTATCCCACGGTTGATTCCCCTCAACTGGTAACTAACTCCCTAATTTTATCTCCATGAAAACAATCCTATGAGTTAAGTTTAAATTACCCACTGAGCTCTGCAGTCAAGTGGGACTTCAACCTAAATTTTGCTTGTCTGAATTTAACATCTTAAGCTTTGAACTATGCTAGCTTAGTAAAGTTTCAGTGTTATTACACTGGCCTTGAAGGAATCTGGCACAGGACTGGCCGTGGAGCAGATTAAAAGCCAAAGATGTCCTTGGAGACTCCTGACCCTTATTAGTCTCTCACATAAAACTTTCCCCATCATTGCTACAGCTGTTGCTAATCCATGCCTGTTGGGAGAAATCAAAAGTGCCTTTAAAAAGTAAATTGAGATGGCACCAGCATGCCTCCCTTCCAGCACTTAGAGCTTAAATCAAATAGGCTTCAAAGGAAATGTTGAATATAGCCCCCAAATTTCTTCTCTAGCTTGAATTTAAAAAATGCAAATGTAAACCTAGGAAGAAAAGATACAAGGGACGGAAGATCTCCAGCCAAACTTTCAATGCACTCTTCTTCATAAAACAGCCTATCAATTTGCCACCTCCATAGGCAATCAAAAACCTTGCATATTAACCTTATCTCGGGAGAAGATACCTGTTCAGCTTAAGCTAATGGGGGTCAGCTCACAGCCTGTAGGTATTATGAGGGATATGCAAATCAGGCCAGAACATATTCAAATTTATGATTCAAGTTCAAATTGCTCGGATTTTAATTTGCCGTCTGATTATTTGAATGGGTGATCTGATCAGATTCAGACTTGCAATGCACCTGAAAGGAAGCCATAGCCAGATGGGGGAAAACAGGTCCTTGCCACATACAAAAAGCATTCAGTTGGAAGATTGCAAGTAGCAGTTCAAATGAAAGATTCATAAACCCTTAGAAATGGAAAATCCGCATAGTTCTAGAGGTTAAAACACTCTACAAAGCTCTAGATGATAGGCACAACCTTAGATGTCATGATACTTTTACAAATTCTCCCCACATGCTGAAGCCTACAGGTGATAAAGAAAATATTATTTTTTAAATTAAGTGTATGTTGCTTCAGCTCAAGAGGGTACTCTGGGGGTTATCAAGATGGAGGTAACTTGGTGTGTCTTCACAGCTACTTTAGACTGTGCAGATGGTCAGATAGGTTCTCTCTCTCTCTCTGTCTCACTCTCTCTCTCTCCCTCTCTCACACACACACTCACTCATTCATCAGGATACCATGGAATATATTGCTGGCATTCAACTCATATGATATATGTTTCCTGTCATTGCTGAAATAACAGCCAATGCATCTGAGCAGACTCCACCTGCCAAGCAATATGTTCTGAACCCCCCTGGCAGAGAAGAGTCTTACTTCTAACCACCCGACAAATGGCTGAGCTGAACAATACAGCTATACGCATAGAACAATTGCACTCTCTCCTATAATGCACGTAGGTAGAAGCGGTGAATGTGTTCAGCCTCATTTCACTGCAGTAAGAACATCACTTTCAGATGCATTATGACAAAAATAGATGTGCAACCTTTTAATCACATCCATCGTTACTGGAATTGGCCGAAGAATTACTTGTGGATTCATTGGGCTCAATGCAAAGGGAGGAAGGGAGGGAGCGAGGGAGCGAGGGAAGGAAGGAAGGAAGGAAGGAAGGAAGGAAGGAAGGAAGGAAGGAAGGAAGGAAGGAAGGAAGGAAGGAAGAGATATTCACATTTATTACAGATAAATAAACCCATCCTTTCCTCCAGGAAATTGCTAATATGAGAGGGCTGTCTCCAGGTTGCAGGAACTATGATGAAACCTCATCCAGCTGCTGTTATCTGAACTAAATTGATCAATTTTATTCTTTTCTACCACCTATTGTTTTCTCATCATCCAGAGGAATTATCAGGGCAGGGAAGTGGATTGCAGTTTTTTCCCTCATGAGTTGACAAAGAGTGTGGATGTAAGGGAGCAGTTCAATTGGAAAGTTTTAAGTGGAAAAAAAAAAACCTATTTGTTGATGATTTCAAGAAAAGGTTTCCCTTAGGAACTTTGCGAATAGCAATTCTAATAGATGGGACAAACTTTTTGCTTTCTGAACCATTTGTTGTTCTCTCCAATTTGATGTCATCTGCCAATGTTATGGCAGCAACGGTGACCGGCTTCAAAGTAATATGCGCAATCAGGTATCTTGATTCTTTCTAATATGTGTGGCATGCATATAAAAATTTACTGAGCTTTGATTGCTTGCCATTCCTGCCATTTTAAAGCCAGGGCCCATGTCATTGGACATTCATTCATTCATTTTATTTGAAGAATATTCTTTTTGTTTTATGTTCCAAATCATCAGGAAACATGTTTAAGAGTGCTAGTCTGAGATTAAAACATGTGCCTGCTCCCACCTTCCTTTCTCTGTATGGATCAGGAACCGTAGAGAACTTTTGGAACAGCTTTCAATGAAACTATATCTTCACTGAAAGCTGAATGTTGTATAGTTCATACGTTACTTTAGTAGTTTGTCATGTTGTTAAGTTCACACACTTCGCTAGCTTGCGAATCAGAAAGACTTATGGTATTTTGTGAAATGCTTTGCTGACATCAACATACATCTACTGAGGAATTCACCAGTTATAGAGTGTGTGTTTGTGTGTGTGTGTGTGTATTTGTATCCCACCTTTATTATTTTTACAAATAAGGTGGTGAACATACCTATTACCATCTCTTCCTCCAAATTTGCCTACAACAACCCTTCCTTCCTTCCTTTCTTCTTTCTTTCTCTTTTTTTTCTTTTCTTTTCTTTTCTTTCCTTCCTTCCTTCCTTCCTTCCTTCCTTCCTTCCTTCCTTCCTTC
>NW_020769348.1:1238162-1286021 GCF_900518735.1 Pseudonaja textilis
TGTGTGTGTGTGTGTGTGTGTGTGTGTGTGTGTGTGTGTGTGTGTGTGTGTAGCATTTCACCCAAAGAGTTCTGAAGCTGGGCAGCTAATAGCAATAGCACCAGACTTATATACCGCTTTACAGCCCTCTCTAAGATCCAACCTGTGTCAGTCACTGGGATGAGAGGCTTAGTTTTCCAAACTTTCAGACTTGTGTTGTAGCCCATCCTCAGGGAACTTCTCTCTACCCGAATGTGTGCTTTGGGGCTATTCTGTGTGTAATATTTATGTGGTGCCTGGTTGTGTCTGGCTTTTTATTTATTGGCTATTGTTTCCTTGTGCTACCAAATCATCAGCTCCTAAGTAGCTGATAGATTGATGGTAAATCAGCACTCCTATTGACTGACAAGGTGTCGGCCCTGCCTTAACTTGGTTTTCTAATTAAAAAAGCGATCCTTAATAACTCCGTTTGCTGATAAAGGTATAGTTTACTAGAAGTCAAGTGAATTACAATAGTGTAAAGCCAGAACTGGAATCCGTGCGCCAAAGTCTGCCAGTTAACTTTCCCTGTTCAGTTCCTCCCCTCTTCTGGTCTGTTAGCATCCAATCGCATTTGAATAAGTTGCTTTGGGAAACAGTCCCTTCCACAGCAGGCTGGTTTGGCGAGCTGTTGCCTTCCATTCCCATGGCTTTGACCTTGAGATGATGCCTCTGCAAAGTACAATGAGTTCTCCCATCCAGCTTCCTCCCCCTAGTTCATGGTAGACTGGCAGCTAGCAAATGGGAAGCTCAAGTGTGTGATGGCAGTTCTGACACAAGGGGCCCATTTCCCAGGCTTCAATCATTTCACTTGCCCTCAACACATTCCATCTTAATATACATCTGGGATTCCCCAAAGAGCCATCAGTTTGCTCGTGAAGTTTCCTAGATGTCTCCTGTCCTATTTGAGGTTTTTTTTTTTTCTATCTGTCTTCTGTCAGGAAGGAAGGCATTTAATAGAGAGGTTACCTGTTCAATTTACATGCACAGCACCTAACATTTAGAGAAGCTGCACATACGAAGATACTAAAATGTGGAAGACTCATCAACTATCTTTGTTATGCTGATGATATCCCACATTACTGGCTTCAAATGGAGATGATCTGAGCATCTGCTTATCAAAATCAAGGAACGTAGTCACCAAAAGAAGCCTATACTTTAAGGTGAAGAATATTCTAACAATTTGGATAATTTCAGAGAAGAAATCGCAATAGCTGACAACATCAACTGGCTTAGATCAATAATCAGTAATGAAACTACAAGCAATCAAGAAATCAAATGATGATTCGTGCCCTGAGGGGGCGGGGGGGATGGCTATGAAGGTGTAATGCCCCTGGTGGAGACTGACTCTGAGGGAAAGGAGGAACAGCCTGCAGGGAGTGGAAGTGTGGCTCCGGAGGTTGTGGAGGAGGCTGGGGAAGGGCAGAAGCCGGCTGAGCAATCAGAGGAGGACCCGGGCCCATCTCCTCTCCAACCTAGGGCACACAGGAGAGGATAAGGGAGAGATGTGGTCTACTTGAGAGGAGAGGGCCTTGATCCTCTTCATGGGCTGCAGCTGTGACAACTGAATAAGAGTTTGGACCTGAGTACTGGCAAACGCTGGAAACAAAGCATGTAAATATCTCTAGTTTATGGTTCCTCTCTGAGTTTGGCATCATTCCCAGTGTGTGTTATCTGTGGAAATCCTCCAGCCCTTATCTTGTCTGGTTTGTGTTGCTTTTTTCCTTCTTCGTGTAACTGTTTGTGTGGGAGTGTTTTTGTCTTCCATCAAAGATATTGAGCTTGGAAGCAAGTGAAGGAATAAAAGGGGCTTCACCTGTCTTTTGTGACTGTGTTTGTTTTGTGTCCCACCCTGGGTCATCACAGAAGGACTTAGACAAGATTTTTGAAGTGCAGAGATATTTCTGCGTGTACAAAAGTCGGTAGATGGTAATATGAGGGGGAAACGAGATACATTTGAATTACAGTATTGGCAAAGGATCCTATGGGTAGCATAGACTGTCCGACAAACAAATCAATGAATATCGAGAAAATCAGTTATAAGCTTTCCTTAAACACTCAAAGGACAAGATTATGAATTTTCTATTTTCGACATATCATGTGAAGAGAAAAATCATTACATAAGTTTGGTGAGTTTGAAGGAAAATATAAAAAAAGGAAGGCCGGCAATATGATGGATTGATACAGAAAAAAATATGGATGACACTCTGGGCTTGATTAGCTGCCTAAGGATTGACCGCAGTTTAGGATAACTATCCGCTGAGAGTTGACATGAACTTGGTGGGCAGCTAAGAATAACAGCATACTAAGAACATACTAAATGCCAGATCTAGTATGGTCTCTATTAATGTCTCCAAAAGCAGTTCTTATCCTTTCTGCTTGACAAATGGTTACAAGCCTCACTTGTTTTTTTTATTGCATTCTTCAAAATGTTACAGTGAAGCTATGAATTCATGATGGTCTCAAAGATGCTTTTTTCCAGAGGCAACTGGACTTTCTGTTTTTTGTTTGAAAAGGTTTCACTTCTCCTCCAAGAAGCTTCTTCAGCTCTGATGTCAAGATTGAATGGCTTATTGCCTTCGCGTTCCTATCACTTTTCAATTTGCTAACAATAAGGGGGCAGGGTGGAATGTGTAGGGAGGAAACAGGATGCCAAGATATCATTCATGGACCATGAGAGCCTGCAACACACCAAGGTCACTACCACAGGTGCTCGATGGAGAAATTGACTGTTCCCATAACAAAAAGAAGTTCTACTATTGGACTATGTCAACCCTTGAAGGGTGGGAGAAAGGGAATCTATTGTTTAACTAAGCAAGTTTTTGTGCGAGAAAGTAGAGCTGGTTTTGCATCTTCAGTTCCAAGATGGTGTTTTCAATAAAGTTTTATTTTGGGGGATTCAAAGACCCCCAAGAGTTTTTTTTTTTGTTTGTTTGCTAGTTGGATTGTTGACCCCTGGCTTTTGCACTACTCAGGTGACCCTGACGACACAGATAAACCTCTAGATGGCCTCAAGGACTCTCTAAAAGAATGCAAATGACCAGCTGTCTGCAAGGAGGATAAATCCTTCCACTCCCCACCATCCAATCAGAACTGAAGAAGCTTCTTGGATTAGAAGCGAAATGTCTTCCAGTTGACTCTTGAAAAAAAGCAACTTTGGGACAACCATGACCTGGTTGACTAAGAATCTCCATATACATCCATTTATGATGCAACTGTGTGGTAGTGATGGTATCAATTGACTTGTACCAGACACTGATTTGTGCTGAAAGGGAATATTTGGCTCAAGATCACCCAGTTGAGTTTTGTGTCTAAGAGAGAACTAGAATTTGGGACTCCCTGGTTTTAGTGCTTCACTTTAACCACTACCCTATGCGGAGTCTTTTAAGAAGAATTCTACTTGTTCTGAATGTTAGCAGAGTAGAGCAGAATTCAGAGCAAGAATATGCCTTGGGTTGAAGAAAGAAATGGAGCAGATAACCTGTGGTCAGATGTAACTCAAAACAGAATAACGCCACTGATACTCAGAAGCTTAGAAATCCAATGCGGTTTTCACAAGTCAGGAAGAGGTAGCTATGGGTAACTACTCCTTGGTGTAATCTCAGGGAAATAACTGCCCTGTCTAAAAACAAACAAAAGCAATGGGCAGGGCCTGCAGTTCCATCATGGGAGGCTGAAGCAGGAATTAATGATGATTTACAGAGCATCATTGGGATACAGCTAGAGGGCAGCTGACTTACACTTTTCATCTCTTCTATCAGCTGCAATGAATCAGATGTAATATACTACCTAATCCCTGTAGATGACAGGTAGAAAAAGAAAAAAAAAAGTTAACCAGACAAGCCACTGTCAAACATTATCTGTTTCTACTTGCAACAGAAAGGATGTAATAAGGAAGAACAATCACTTTCTATGATTCACTCGTTGCCATAGTTCTGTAGGAAGAGAACCTGATTACTGGAACCAGAAGAAATGACTGCAAAATGAAGCGCACCAACAGAGGAGAATACAGGCAGTCCTCGGCTTACAACAGTTTATTTAGTGGCCATTCAAAGTTACAAAAGCACTGGGGAAAAAATGACTTGCGACCATCTTTCATACTTATGACCGTTGCAGCTTCCCCGTCTCCATGTGATCAAAATTCAGACGCTTGGCAACTGGCATGTAGGGTTGCAGCCTCCTGGGGTCATGTGATCACCTTTTGTGACCTTCTGACAAAGCAAAGTCAACGGGAAGGTTCACTTAACTGATAAGGTAACTGTCAACGCATGAACTAAACCTGGCAGAAGCCATTTTCTTAGTTCATTGTTGCCACACACTCTGGGAGGGGGGAGGAGGTTGGAATGCGTTACTAGAGACACCGTAGATCTTTCTTGTGAGAACCAACGTCATCTCCCAGGTGATGGGGGTGTCAGCGTTCCAACCAAACTCTCCATCTCAATTCAGCACTCAGAGACAAAGTCTATCTAAGTAAGAATTTATTAGAGTTGTTATATTGGAACATCTGGGGAAAACTTGAATCTGAGAATTCCAGGTTTTCCCTACCCAAAAGAGAAATCAAAGATCCATCCCCTGCACCCATCAGTTCATCACATGGTCCAATTAAATCTTTGTCCCAACTGGAGATATTCCTCCCAGTTACCCCCCTCCAGGTCAGTGGTGGGATTCAATTTTTTTTACAACTGGTTCTGTGGGCGTGGCTTGATGGGTGTGGCATAGCTTCATGGGTGTGGCATGGTTTGGTGGGGTGTCGCTTGGTGGGCATGGCAGGGGAAGGTTACTACAAAATCCCCATTCCCTCCCCACCCCGCTAACTTGCTTTCCAGCTCTGTTCCCTGTGCAGGGCAACAAAAGAAGACCCAGCCAATCAGCTGGGACCCGGGAGGCAGAGAATAGATGGGGGCGGGGCCAGTCAGAGGTGGTATTTGCTGGTTCTCCAACTTACTCCAAATTTCCGCTACCGTTTCTCCAGAACTGATCAGAACCTGCTGCATACCACCTCTGCTCCAGGCTCAGGGCAACATGTCCTTGACTCTTAAATAATGAGTCCTGGCAAACACAATATATCATATATGGGCAATCGTATATGGATAATCCCTGCCTGTCCTATCATCCCTGTCTATCCCCGATCCTTCTATTAAACCCATCCCCCTCCCCAAGTATCCTCCCATTGTCAGTGAGAGTCAGAAGCCGTGCAAAAATCCCACTGGGCGTCCACTCAGTCATTCAAAACCAACGACGTCATCTGCGTCTGGGAGCCCCAATGCCACCTGGCCGGATCCTGTTCATCGCTGGCCAGGGAGTCGATCACTGTCACAGGGACGTCACCATCTGGGAGGCCCTGACCTTGCCCAGCAGGTTCATGTTCCTTGCCGGCACAACGGGTCTCTCCACAACCCAGAAGGAACATCGGGAAACCACGTGAGTCCTATCTATGGTGATGGGCTCCGAGGTAGGTATCACCACATTTGGAGCCTGATAGTTAGGTACAGATCCTGTTCAGAGTTGACCAATGTTGGCGAGGAATGTCAAAACCTGGCACCTTTCGTGTAGGGTCATAATATAATAATCTTCCATTATTCCCAGGAAACAAAGACAGAACGTTTTCGAAAAGAAACATTTTCCTTCTCCACAAAGATAGAGCTAAACCAACTAACCAACAAAAACCCTGGGCTTAAAAACAAAAAAGAAGAAGAAGAAGAACATGCAATCTCTTTGGCAGGCAAGTGGTCACTCTGTTTTTATCTGAACAGACAGCACTACTCACAATCCATCAGTTATCCCACCGGCTATTGGAACGAGGCTAGTTGTTCATAAAACAATTGGACAGAAGAGTGTCAGACCATTTTCTCTTGTAGATTGGATTCTACAAAAGAGAAGGATTTGCTCCTTTTTGAATTTGAAAACTAGGGATCTGGACAAGTTAATGAGTCCCTGAGGTTTTGGGTAGGAGGGAGGGAGGGTGTGCATCCCTCTTTAGCCCAGTGGTTAATCTGGGAGCATGGCTGGAATACAAAACATGGGCGCTGTGGAATTGTGGCTTGCAAACTGCTGAATAAAGGAATTATCTACTTCAGTAGAAATGCTTGTGAGGCCCAGATTTTATTTCTAAGTGCAGTATGTCAAGGAGAAAAACAAAATACCTGAATTAAAACTATCAAGGTCCAAGGGAGCCTCCTTAATAGCTTGTTTAGACATTGCAGATCAGAGGTGGTATTCAGTAGGTTCTGGCCAGTTCTGGAGAACCGGTAGCAGAAATGTTGAGTAGTTCAGAGAACCGGTAGCGAAATTTTGAGTAGTTTGGAGAACTGCCATCTCTGCCTGGCCCTGCCTTCATCTATTCTCTGCCTCCCAAGTCCCAGCTGATCGGCTGGGTCTTCTTTTGTTGCCAGCACTGGAGAATGAAACTGGAAAGCAGGTTAGTGGGATGGGGAGGGAATGGGGATTTTGCAGCATCCTTCCCTTGCCACGCCCACCAAGCCACGCGCACAGAACTGGTAGTTAATTTTTTTGAATCTCACCACTGTTGCAGATGCTAGCTTGCAACTCATCTTAAATTAGTGCTAGTGTTTTTAAACGGAAACTAAGAAATGACTAACCCCAAACATGATGAGTTTCAACCCCCAATTTATTATTATGCTTATTGCAGAAAATAACTACAGGCACTCCTCAACTTATGACCACAATTGAGCCCAACATTTCTGTTCATTGATGAGTTTTGCCCCATTTTACGACCTTTCTGGCCACAATTATTAAGTGAATCACTGCAGTTGATAAGTTAGTAACCCAGTTCTTAAGCAAACCCGGCTTCTCCGTTGACTTTGCTCATCAGAAGGTCACAAAAAGGGATCACATGACCTTGGGACACAGCAGCAAACATACATATGAACCAGTTGCTGAGCATCTGAATTCCCATCACATAATCATGGGGATACTAGAAAGGTCGTAGCTGTGAAAAACGGTCGTAAGTCACATTTTTCAGTGCCGTTGTAACTTTGAATGGTCACTATACAAACTGTTGTAAATCAAGAATTACCTGCACTATGGAATAATATTGCTGGAAGGGACCTGGAAGGTCTTCTAATCCAATCCACCTGGCTACAGCAGGTGACCCTATACCAGTTCAGAAAAATGGCTGTCCAATCTTTCCTTGCAAACCTCCAGTGATGGAGCACCCACAACTTCTGCAGGCAACAGAACATGATGGCTAAAAATTGTAATTTTACAAAGTTTGTGTGACTTCCAACTCCTCGTCATTCTTTTACTTTTTTTTTTTTTAAAGAAAAAGACACCTACTTGGAAGACAACCTGATTGGGTCAAAGTTCTAAAAGTTTCTAGCCAGGGTTTATGTTCTTCTCCGACTTCCCCACTCCAAAAAAAAAAAAGCTAATTTTCCCCAAAACAATTAGTCATACATTGGTAGCTTCATTCCTTGCATGTTAAACAGCTGATGGGTTTTGGGAAAAGCAGCTTTAAGAATGAAACCACAGTTGGGAAAAAAAAGCACAATCAAAACCAAACTTGGACATTTGAAGCATTGGGCTTCTGCTCCATTTAACAGCTTCCTGAGTCAAGAAGGTCTTTCCCAGCTACCCAGACATAAGAGCAATTAGCTGTTTCAGACAGCAGGTCTCACGTAATGGAGTTCACCTTCCTTCACATGGTGGAACCACTTACTGTGAATGTATCCTTTCCCCCTTTCCTATTATTTCATTCCCCTGTCTCTTGACAGCTGCCAGCCATCACCCTAGAGCTTCAGCTCTTCAGATGTATGGTCTCGGGGGCTATTAAGGAATTAAATTCTGTACTCATTTCGCCCCAAGAACTGGAGATCCCTGTCAAATGAAAGACTCCCCAAATAGACATCCCAAAAGGAATGAAGAGGAAAAAAATGTGTTGTTGTTGTTTTTGCCTTCATTCGTAAAGAAAAAAAACTTTGGGATTACTGCCTGGGCATGATGGAATTAAGAAAGCAGCTAGTCCATCAGGACTCTATAGGGCTAAACCAGATTGCTGTGGTTTTATATGACTCCCCAATGTTATTTGCTCTGGGCTCAAGATCCATCCTGCCCATAGTCTTACCAAAATTCAGTCTCAGTCACTCATGCCCTGGTCATCTTGTGTTTGGACTACTGAATTGTACTCTACATGGGGTTACTCCTGAAAAGTATTTAGAAACTAAAGAAACTACAGAAACAATAGCGTATCTATTTACCAACATAGTAGCTAAGTTTCATTGCCTTCACCATGGAATGAACTAAAACATATGAAGAATGGTTGCAGGAATTGGGTATGGCTAGTCTAGATAAAGCAAGAATTAGCGGGTGACATGACAGCAGTGTTCCAGTATTTGAGGGGCTGCCACAAAGAAGAGGGGGTCAACTTATTTTCTAAGAAGGTACAGAAGGCAGGACAAGAAGCAATGGATGGAAACTACCTTCTTCATCACATGCAAGCGAGGAACATCAGTATTAATTTAATTTAAAGCAGGAGGATTATGTGTGTTGTGTGTGTGAGAGAAAGAGGGTAGTGCTCAAAACCAATCCCCTGTCCAAGATCTAAGTCAGGGGTGTCCAACCTTGGCAACTTTAAGACTTGTGGATTTCAACTCCCAGAATGCTGGCTTTGCTGGCTGAGGAATTCTGGGAGTTGAAGTCCACAAGTCTTAAAGTTGCCAAGGTTGGACACCCCTGATCTAAGTCAAAGGAACAAAACAAAGGTCCAAAATAGAAAAAGTCTTAGATGTAAAATTATTGAACTAAATCTCTCAATCTAATTGTTATCTTTTGAGAAAAAAGTGGGGGCAGGAAGAGAAAGAGATGCACAGGAAAGACTATGTCATGATATGACTGGTAAAAAAAAAGATGAACACAATTAATTGAACTGTTTGTTTAAGATTTCATCAGCGTGTTCCAAGAAAATAGCTTTCTGCCAATTAATTTATCTGATCCGTATTACACAAAGATAGCCATTTTATCCACTGAATGCTTTAACCACGCCTGGATAGTTTCATGTAAGAACAGCACACCCACAAACCTCTCATGGAGGAAAATGTAGGATATATTCATTGAAAAATTCATAACAGTGGCTGCAGTTGGAATTCATCTTTTGGGGTGTTATCATAAAAGAGGACCTGACCTGGGGTGCCCACATTACAGCCCTGGTCAAAAGGGCCCAGCAGAGATTATACTACCTGAGACTTCTCAGAAAACAACAACTGAATGAAAAACTGCTGGTGACCTTCTACCACTGCACCATAGAGAGCATTTTAACTTACTGTACCTGTTTATACTGTAGTTTGCCAATTGCACAGTGGCAGATAGGGCAGCATTCCAGAAGGTTAACGTTGTTGCCCAGAGGATCATGGGTTGCCCTCTCCCCTCTTTGAAAGAGTTTTATAGCTCCCGCTGCTTTAAGAAAATTCAAAACATTCTTAAAAATCCATCTCATCCTGGGCACCCATTTTTTGAACTATTACCATCTGTCAGACGGTACAGAACAATAAAAACAAGGACAAATAGGCTGAAAAACAGCTTCTATCCCACAGCAGTAACTATATTGAATTCTACTGGACAGAGCAATATACTAATGCAATATCAGATTTTCAATTCAATTGTATAGAATGCGAAGGATATGTGTTTTATTTTTATAGTTATTATGTACACCGAAGACGGCATTTAATTCCATTGTACAAGGTGCAATGACAATAAACTAAACTAAAACCAAGCCTGTATTTCAAACCCGACAGAACACACACTGAAACTAAAAAAAATATTGGAATACTCAAATGATGGTGAAGTGAAATGGTGGTGGGGGGGATGAAATTTATTTCTCCTGCTCTTAAGAAGTTCATGGTCTTCTACGACCTTTCTCTCCCTATGGTCTAATCTGCCTGTCCACATTTCTCAGGAAAGCATGTCAAAAGAAGTCATGTCAGAAGCAGATCCAAGTGGTTTATGAAGCCCGGATGGGCAGGTCAGGAACCCACTGTATTAATCTGTATTCCTTTGATGGCCCAACTTCAGCCAAAGGCAAAGCTGTCAGAAATTCTAATAAAGAATGCCATTTACCAGTGGGCTTTGGGGAAATGATCTTTCCAAAGCTTAATGCACAGCACATACCACCCTATCACAGTAGGGTGATCCATGCTCACAGTTGCTGCTGACTTAATTAGCTAAAGGTGAGAAAACCAACATCTCTCTCTCTCTCTCTCTCTCTCTCCCTCTCTCTCCCTCCCCCTCCCTTCCCCCCTCTCTCTTTCTCTGCAATCTCTCTCAATTTTCCTCAATTGTACGTGTCAACACAGGTAGTCCTTGACTTGCAATGACAATATAGCCCAAAATTTCTGTTCAGTTTTGACCCATTTTATGATATTTCTTACCACAGTTGTTAAGGGTATCACAGCCATTGTTAAGTTAGTAACATGGCTTTTAAGTGAATCTGTTTCTCCCTATTCCCGTTCCCCAACACAAGGACAGTTTTTCCCCCAGATCATCATTCTGCTAAACAACTGATTCCCACAACACTGTCAAACTATCTAGAAAGGCAGTATTACCATCATTATTCTCATCTTCCCTATTATCTATCTCCATATCTTCTCATGACTATAACTTTGTGGCTTGTATCTTATGATTTAGATTGTTTATTTAGTATCTTAGAATAATTTATGTCGATTGCTTATTTAGTATCCATGACTATCACTAAGTGTTGCATCTAATGTTTTATGATGAATGTATTTTTACAATGACTGTGATCATGATCTATCACTATTGTATGTACACCGAGAGCTTATGCACCGGAGAGAAATTCCTTGTATGTCTAATCACACTTGGCCAATAAAGAATTCTACTCTACTCTACTCTACTCTACTCTACTCTATTGGCTTTGCTTGTCAGAAGGTCAAAAAAAGTGAAAAAGTGATCACATGACTCCAGGACGCTGCAACCATCATCAATATATGTCAGTTGCCATATGTCTGAATTGAGTCAGTTACCAAGCACCTGAATTTTGATCACATGACCATGGGGATGCTACAATGATCATAAGTATGAAAAATGATCCTAAGTCACTTTTTTCCATTGCCATTGTAACTTCAAATGGTCACTAAATGTTGTAAGTTAAGGGCTACCTAAACTGGACAGTTTAAAGCTGCTAAACATAGACCTTAGTGCAAAACTTTAAGAATTTGCTGCAGACAAAGGAGGCTCAAAGGAATTCCCCGGGATTGTTTTCACACATTTCACTACTTAACTAAGTGAGGTAAAGGCTTAGCAAATGCATGTGTGCAATACACTAAGTTTTACTAGGATTCACTAGGCTGCAAGAACCAATAGGTGAGTTTGATAACCCAGGTTAAGGGTGTTGTGGGAATGTAGCCCGCAAGAGACAGTTAATAAAAGTAGCCCTGGATTGGCATAGTAACAAAAGAGGACAGCATAGATTGAATATGGATTAAAGACTATTAAATCCATTTGCAATTTCCTGATCTCTCTTCTATATATTATATTAGTGACAAAATAGTTAACAGGAAAATAATACTAAAACAAAGCAATACATCAAGATCAGACAAAGTCCAGAAAGATGGCTACCAAACATAGGAACTGCCATTCTGAAGGTCAAGTATTGTAATAGTTAACTAGGAGTCCCTGTGGATTATTCCACTAGTACATTCTGAGTATGGGGGATAGTGCTCCCCTCTGTTTCAAGGGTCATTGAACCAGCAAGGTCCGAAGATGTTTCCACCATCATATGGTCAGTATAATGTCATGGAGTGCTGTTACCTTCCCACTGAAGTGGTACCTATTTATCTACTCACATTTGCATAGTTTTGAACTGCTAGGCAGGAACTGAGACAAAGAACAGGAGTTAACCCCATCACGCGATGCTCGAGTCTCGAACCTTTCCAGCCAACCAACTCAGCATCCTAACCACTGAGTCATTACATCACCCCCAATAGTCAACTAACCCTGAGGTAATGTAGAAAGAAATGTGCAAATGATGCTATTAACATAGCATGAAACTATGGGACTCCTGCGGAAGAGTCTTAATTCACACAGACACCTGTTCTGTATGGAACAGCTCTGTGATGGCACAGTGGTTAGAAAGCAGTACTGCAGGCTACTTTCAGCTTAATACCGGCTGACTGCAGTTTGGCAGTTCGATTCTAACCAGCTCAAGGTTGACTCAGCTTTTCATCCTTCCGAGGTCAGTAAAATGAGGACCCAAATTGTTGGGGGCAATAGGTTGATTCTATAAACCACTAAGAAAGGGCAGTAAAGCACTGTGAAGCGATATATAAGTCTAAGTGCTATTGCTATTACTATCTTTGTGCTATTACTATCCCATGCATTTCTTGGCCAAAGCATAACCGTTCAAATAGGATTGTGGGTGTGCATGTGTGTGTAATGCTTAGGTAATTGTAATTAATAAAGCTTTTGTAGCTTAGCAGGGACTCCCTGGGTGTTTCCTAAAGCATTTCATTATGGTATAAGATCCTGAATGACTCTCATCTCATTGAAACCAATAACAGAGTCTATGCTAAGCTTCAGCTGTCCTTCTCTGGCCCCAAGTGGGCTTGGTGGATTGTGGCTGCCGTGAAGGCCTCAGGAGGAAGCTTGGAATAGGAAAAGAATGTAGCAATTGTAAGGGAGGCATTTATAACACTTTCTTATTAAGTAAATCACATAAAACGTTCAGAATAATTAAAATACATTTTTGAATTGTGAACCGCCCAGAGTTGTTTGCTGAGATGGGCACCTATAGAAATCAAGGAAGTTCAAAGCAAAACAAATATGATTTTAAAAGGACCAAAATGCATCAAATGCCTTGCATGAATCAGCTTGAAGGGTCCCTAATGTTCTCTGAGCTTGATTGTTTTCTTGCAGATATTTCATTACACAAAGAAGGTAACATCATCAGTACACTGTTGAGGGAGGGAGGGAGAGAGAGGTGGAGCCTGGGCCATCCATCAGCCCTCAGATGGAGAGTCAACAGCCCCCAGGTCTGGAGGTGGCTGATGAGGAAGAGGAGGAACAGCTGGGTCCAGTGCCTGACACACAGATGCACAGAAGGCAGAGGAGAGGAGAGCAGTGGAAATCTCTGGGCCGGTCCTTGGGAAGGAAGAGTCACCACTGCTAATGAGGCCCCACCCTACCTCTGGGGATAAAAGCTAGGGGGTGGAGATAAATAGGAGTAGCAGACAACTACTCATTTTGCAGATGGGTGGACTTGTTAGCCTGCGAGAGAAACTTTTTGCTGGGGCTGCTGGCATTCCTAATGAAGGAATCTTTTGAGTTTGCATCAGAGGGTTTGTCGCGTTTGGGAAACTGGGTCAGAACAGAACATTTCAACCTTGAGCTACAAGTATCAATCGTTTTGTAAAAGATAATGGGTCTGGGATGTATGCCTAAAGTAAAGATATAGGGATCAAAACAACTTCTGGAGAAATCTGTGTGTCCCCCACCGTAAAGGAAACAGGAGAAGACTGGCTCCCATGTACCCAACATGAGGGATTCTGAAGACAAGGCATGTTCAGAAGGGCTACTTTTGCCTGTTGTGACACCTGAGCAGGCTGATCATGGAAAAGGAACCGTTTAAGATAGTGAGGTCTTAGCAATTTAAGACTCCAAAGCAGGGGTGGGATTCCATTTTTTTAACAACCAGTTCTGTGGGCGTGACTTAGTTGGTGGGCATGGCTTGGTGGTCATGTGACTGGCTGGGCGTGGCCAACTCAACAACACTCACATCAAGGCACGCATCTTCTCGCCTGGCCTCTCATGATTGTGGGAATGCTGCAACAGTCGTAAGCGTGAAAAATGGTCATAAGACACTTTTTTCAGAACCATTATAACTTTGAATGGTCACTCCACAAAAGCAAAGTACCAGCAAAGGAGGGGGAAAGAACTCCAGAGAAGTTCCAGAGACAGGAAGTCTAGTCCTGCCAAGAATGTAATAAGGGTTAACAGAGAGGCAGTTTCAGTGAGCAACACCAGAATGTTTCCTTCCTGCTTTCCTTACAGGATTAGGCCAGTAATTTCTTCTAACAGCTGGTTCTCCGAACTGCTTAGAATGTTAACAACTGGTTTTAGCGAATAGGTGCGAACCTATAGAATCCCACCCCTGCTCCAAAGCAACAATATGTTGTTGTCTTCAAAAAGCAATTGCAGACCTTTCTGTAGGAACATCATATTGTCCTGGCCTCCAAATTTATTGGGGGTTGTAATAACTTTTACTAGAATAACAAAATAAGAGAGTTGGAATGGACCTTAGAGGTGTTCTAGTCCACCCCCCTGCTCAAGTAGGAGGCCTTATACCATTTCAGACACATGGTTGTCCAATCTCTTCTTTAAAGCCTACAGCGATGGAGCACCCACAACCTCTGGAGGTGAGACATTCCACCGATTGATCGTTCTCACTGTCAGGAAATGTCTCCTTAGTTCTAGGTTGGTTCTCTCCTTGATTAGTTTCCATCCATTGCTTCTTTTCCTACCCTTAGTGGTGGGATTCAAATATTTTTACTACTGGTTCTGTGGGTGTGGCGTTGCTTGATGGGTGTGGCTTGGCAGGCGTGGCATGGGAAGGTTACTGCAAAATCCCATTCTGTCCCAACCCCTCTAACCTGCTTTCCAGCTCCATTCTCCTATGCAGGGCAATGAAAGAAGACCCAACCAATAAGTTGGGACTCAGGAGGCAGAGAATAGATGGGGGCAGGGCCAGTCAGAGGTGGCATATGCCGGTTCTCCAAATTACTCAAAATTTCCAGTACCAGTTCTCTAGAACCTGTCAGAACTGGCTGAATACCACCTCTGCCTCAGGGACCTTGGAAACCTCTTCTTCTTTGTGGCACCCCTTAGATATTGGAACACTGAACACTAGACTGAATCACATGCAGTGCCTCTAATCCTTGCCCATTTCATCTGGTCTCCACCGACTTGAGGACTGCAGTTCCCTATGGAATTTCAATCCAGTTGAAGCCCTTAGTCCCAGGCCCGTCTGTATCTCTCATTTGGCTGCTAGAATTGGTCATGCGTTGCTCTGTGTCCACCCAGAAAGGTTTGCAAATCATTGGGAAAGAAACTGGAGCAGCTTAGCTCGTTGTCTGGTTCTCATCCAAACCTACTCTACAAAGGATCACTGAAAGATCCCTTCCTCTTGGCAGTATATTCTCCCATTGGTTTTGCTGACATAACAGATAACAGATAATCAGAGTTGGAAGGGACCTTACAGGTCATTTAATCCAACCCTCCCCCCACCCAAGCAGGAGACCCTACACCATTTCTGACAAATGGCAGTCCAATATCTTCTTGAAAGTCTCAAGTGATGGAGCTTCAACAACTTCCGAGGGCAACTTCTATTCCATGGGTTGATTGTTCTCACTGTCAGAAAGTTTCTCCTTATTTCCAAGTTGAATCTTTCCTCGTTCGGTTTCCACCCATTATTCCTTGTCTGGCCTTCAGGTGCTTTGGAAGCTAGCTTGACCCCTTCCTCTTTGTGGCAGCCTCTCAAATATTGGAAGACTGCAATCATGTCTCCCCTGGTCCTTCTCTTCACAAACTAGCCATGCCCAATTCCTGTAACCGTTCTTCATATGCCTTACTCTCCAGTTCCCTAATCATCCTGGTTGCTCTTCTCTGCACTTTTTCTAGAGTCTCAACATCTTTTTTATAATGTGGTGAGCAAAACTGGATGCAGTACTTTAGATGTGGTCTTACTAAGGCTTTATAGAGTGGTATTAGTACCTCACTTGATCTTGATGGTATCCCTCTGTTAATGCAACTTAGCTTTTTTGGCGGCTGCTGCACACTGCTGGCTCATATTTCGCGGGCTGTCCACTAAGACTCCAAGATCCCTCTCACAGTTACTGCTATTGAGACTCGTTTCACCCAGTCTATATGTATACTTTTGGTTTTTCTTGCCTAAGTGTAGGACTTTACTTTTCTCTACATTTAATTTCATTTTGTTAGATATGGCCCAGTGTTCTAGTCTGTCAAGATCCATCTGGATCTTGAGCCTATCTTCTTGGGTGTTAGCTATTCCTGCCAGCTTAGTATCATCTGCAAATTTGGTAAGTTTCCCTTCTATTCCCTCATCTAAGTCGTTAATGAAGATATTGAAGAGTACTGGGCCTAAGACGGAACCTTGTGGCACCCCATTGCTTACTTCCCTCCATGTAGACTTTCAAAACTGGCCTGGAGTTTGTTTGTTTTTTTGAAACTTTAAGCCATGAGATGAATAGCAATAGACTTATATACCACTTCACAGTGTTTTACAGCCCTCTCTGAGGGCTTCCACTAACCTTGGAAGAATGAAAGGCTGAGTCAACCTTGATCTGGTGAGAACCAAACTGCTGAATGGCCTTCAGCACAATTAGCCTGATGTACAGCATCGTGATGGTGAGTGATGTTATTAGCTTAAGAAACACTTCCCTTTCCATATATTCCTCCTTCTCCTGCCCACCTCCTCCTCCTCCACTGTTCAGAGAGAACATCACCATTTGATCCTCTTCAGAAGATACAGGAAGTCCTCAAATTATGACCACAATGGAGTCCAACATTTCTGTTGCTAAGTGAGTTTTGCCCCATTTTATGACATGTAAATGAAGGTTCATTGATCCCGGCCAAAAGTATCTTAACAGGTTAAATTGTGCTCAAAATTTCCATTGCTAAGCAAGACAGTTGTTAAGTGAGTTTTGCCCCATTTTATTGCCCTGGTTGTTAAGCGAATCACTGCAATTGTTACGTTAGTCACCCAATCATTAAGTGAATCTGGCTTCTCCATGGACTTTGCTTGTCAGAAGGTTGCAAAAGGAGATCATGTGACCCCAGGACACAGCAACCATCATAAATACAGACCGGTTGCCGAGCATCTGAATGTTGATCACATGACCATGGTGATACTGTCATCATCATCTTCATTTAACTATCCCATAATCCCTTGCGGGGTGCAGTCTGAGCAATTGAATGGAGCTAGCAGAGTGTTTTAATGGCTGGATGCCCTTCCTATCACCAATGCGGAGTTCTGTTTAGCACATATAGTCTCAGTGTGCCCAGAGAGAGAAATATCTGCCTCTACCTAGGCTCGAACTTACAGCCTCCTGATTGTGAGGTGAGAGGTCCATCTCTAGGCCACCACACCACTCCACCATGGAGTTACTGTAACAGTGGTAACAGGGATGGGATCCGACAGGGTTTAAGTACCGGTTCGGTACTTAAACGATGTGCTTCCTTGCTGCCTGGACAGCTGAGCAGCGCTGCGTGCAGGGAAGCAGCGTTTGAAAAAGCACTTTTTCCCTGCTTTTTCAAACGCAGCTGTGCCTCGCACGGCAGCTGAGGTTGAAAAAGCAGGAAATAAAGGTCAGGTAAGAGCCCGGGTGGGTGGGTGGGCCAAAACAGCAGCAGACATAGAACCGGTTTTGTGTCTGCTACTCTTCAGAGCTACTGGTTCTGTAGAGCCGGACAGAGCCAGTAGAATTCCACCCTTGAGTGGTTGTGAAAAACTGTCTATGTCACTTTTTTTCAGTGCCATTGTAGCATTGGTCACTAAATGAATGATTGTAGGTACCGCTAAGTATTCCCTGTACTTAGCGCCACCTGGGATGTTGCTTTTAACTACTTCATAAGGAAGTGAAGCAGAGGCCTCCTGTTTCATCCTTCAGCTGTCATTACTTCTCCCTCTTAATCCTCCCACCCATTTAACCTTCTACTGAATGTGTTCCTTGTTTCAAAAAAACCCCTCATCTCTCATTAATTGCAGTGTTGAAAGACCTAAATAAATAAATAAGGAGTTAGGTGGCATTCCTGTGACCCACCAAGGATAAAGCTAGACTCCTTCAGTTTTTGAAGAGGCGAGAAGAGGGAAGTTGGAGAAGGGGCCCCCACTAAGACCAATTACAGCTTTTACCAAGAAGCTCAAAAGCAGACAAATGGAAGCTGAATGGCTCCCACAAACAACCTTGGTGCAATTTTGAACAGTCTCAGGTGGGGGGGAGAGGGGGCATGTCTGTGTAGAATCCACAGGAAAGATTTTTATAACCTGTCTAAACTTGGCACAAGTTTTCTTTTTCTTTCAGCTTCCAGTTTTCTTCGGGGGTGGGATGGAGGAGGCAGGGAGGTTGTTTAAATATTATAAGTAAATGCTTATGTGAAAATGAGAAATGAGAGAGGAAATGTTATGGCTGTTCCTGGCGGGTCTCAAGTCTTGGATATTTTGTGTAAAAAAGGTAGACAAATGTCTTGACGTTGTTACTAGTTTTTGTAACATAAATACAACCACTTCTTACATTCTTTTTTTGTTCATAAATAGAGAAAATTTACCACTTGCCCAGCTCTCCTTTGCAGAGGCCACGTTGATGCATGACTTTTAACTGAATTCACTGATTTTATAGCAATGCAAAATAATACCGAAGGGACGCAGTAGCTCAGTGGCTAAGACGCTGAGCTTATCGATCAGAAAGGTCGGCAGTTCGGTGATTTGAATCCCTGGCACCGCATAACGGAGTGAGCTCCCGTTACTTGTCCCAGCTTCTAGCCAACCTAGCAGTTTGAAAGCATGTAAAAACGCAAGCAGAAAAATAGGGACCACTTTGATGGGAAGGTAACAGCGTTCCGTGCACCTTCGGCATTTAGTCATGCCGGCCACATGATCACGGAGACGTCTTCGGACGGCGCTGGCTCTTCGGCTTTGTAACAGAGATAAGCATCGCCTCCTAGAGCCAGAAACGACTAGCATGTATGTGCAAGGGGAACCTTTACCTTAAAATAATACCAACCCATAAATTTAATAGCACAACGATTTCTGATTCTCTGATTCCCCGAAGGATTGCTGGACGGGTCCAAGATGCAATTAGTTATGATTTTTGGATCTTAGATTTATCTGCATTCTGAAATACACTGGTTTGGTCCTTTTGAGTTCTTACATTCTTGCAGTTTGGTGGGATTTCTAACTAACTAAAGGCCTTATCCTAAATCTGACCTCCTTCAGTTATACTGGCTGACACAGATCAACCTCAAAGTATGGGTTTTTTTTTTAATGTATGTTTTTAAGGTAATGTTTACTTTAATGGTGCTTTTTCATTTTGTCAAGTATTGCCCTGCAAAATATATTTGGAGAAGTACAACTTCTGACAACATAAAGCGCCTATTATTCCAGGAGTGGCTGAATAAGTCAGCTGGTGTCACAATGCATAAAGCCACACCTTCCTTGATTATCCATACAGCGCACAACCTGCCAATAAGACCAAATCTGAGAGAAAAACAAACAAACAAACAAACAAACAGGACTCTCCTTTGTTTGAGATTAGGCAGCTTGGATTCCTCATAAACCTCAAATGCATACTGTTTCTTTAAAAAAAAATTCAAACATGAAGAAAATCTTTGGAATTCCTTTGAAAGACAGTCCAAGGACATCCCTTTTCAAGCATTAAGATTTGGTTGCACATGAGATGATTAGACTCATCCATGCTAATTACATGAGAAAGAGCTAATTAGAAAAATTCACCATTCAGCTAATGAGGGCTGGGCCCATCCAGAGCACTATGCTTCATTTCTCAGATTTAAAATATTACTCTCCTTCTGCCCCATGTCACCTTCTCTGCAGGCGCCGCCACCATATTACTCTACTAGATATTAAATGTCAGTTCTTCAATTGTGGTTTTGCAAAGATCGGAAAGGCACATTCAGGTAGCCATATTCTTTCTAAAGCCAGCATACAGGAATGCAAATAGGCATCTAGTTTGGTAACTGATAAATATTTTAAATTAATGCATTGCAAAGCTTTGCCTATATTGGATTTCTATATTTAGATGCTGCATTTCAGAGTAAGCTTTTTTTTTTTTTTTAGATTACAGGAAGTCCTCAACCTACGATCGTTAGGCTGTTTGAATTTATAACAGCTGAAAAAAAATGAATTAGGACTGGTCCTTGCACTTATGACTGTCGTAACGTCCTGGTCAAAATTCAGTACTTGGCAATCAGCATGTATATTATAACAGTTGCAATGTCCCAAGGTCATGTGATCACTATTTGCAAACTCAGTCACCTTTTGACTAGCAAAACCAATAGGAAAAGCCCGTTTCACGAAACCACCTTGTCATTTGTCTATGGAGATGCTCAGTCATCCAGGTCATGGTTGTCCCAAAGGTGCTTTTTCAAGAGGCAACTGGACTTACTTGGTTTTTCTTCGAAGACGTTTCACTTCTCATCCAGAGGGTTTCTTCAACTCTGACTGGAAGGTGAGGAATGGAAGAATTCATGTTCCTTGTAGACAGCTGATCATTTGCATCCTTTTATAGAGGGTCATTGAGGCCACTGGAAGGTTTATCTGTGTCATCAGGATCACCTGAGTGGTGTAAATGGGTGTGGAGCCTTCTAGGAACTGTTGAAAGGACTGTGTTGTAGACTGGAGAATGTAGGTGGCCAAGTGGCCTCAATAACTCTCTCTAAAAGAATGCAAATGACCAGCTGTCTGCAAGGTGTATAAATCCTTCCATTCTTCACCATTCAGTCAGAGCTGGAGAAGCTTCTTGGATGAAAAGCGAAATGTCTTCAAAGAAAAAACAAGAAAGCCAAGTTGCCTCCTGAAAAGAATCACCTTTGGGACAACCATGTCATTTATTTAATGACGGTGGAGGTTTGCATAACAATGACAGCAAAGAAGGTTGTAAAATTAGAAGTGACTCATTTAATGGCAACCTGCTTAGCAACGAGGGTGCTGGTTCCAAGGTTAACACTACTGAAGCTTAATATAAATTGTAGTCATAAGTGAAGGACTACTTATATTTTGAACATACAGAGGCGGGACTTATACAATATATATGTAGTCCTCTACTTAAGACCACAATTTATATTAAGCTTTAGTAGTGTTAACCATGATTGGGTTTCAGTGCCTTAGCAGGTTGCACAAACCAAATGGTTTGGCTAATTTAGGATTCAGAATTCTGAACAAACAAAGCGGGACTGCATATACAGTTCTTTTAAAGCACCTTGGAGAAAGTACAAAATTCAGCCCTGCTTAACACACAGCACATCATCCATTCTATGTTATTTCCTCATCTACTCTAATGGGACAGCCCACACATCTGCCATCATCAGGCTTCTGTATAGTGTTCGTCTGTGAGTCAGACTTTTACAGTTGTTTCAGTTTCAAATTTGGGGCTAGCCTACTGCTGTGCCAGAATGGCTTTTTCTTCATCCTGGTTGGTTGGGAGTCTTGGTCTGTGTTTATTGGTCTTGGAGTTTGCTGTATTCTGCTTGATTTGTGTTTCTAATATCTTCTGTCTGTTTTGTGGCTTTTTTGTGTCTTGATTGGCTGGCAACATTGTGTTTCCTGTATTGGAGGCTTTTAGTGCAGCTTGGCTCCGAGTAAATGGACGGCTATCATTTGTTAGAAAGCTAGGTTTCATCTGGGTGCCTGGTTGGGGTGTATTTGAGCTGGAGGTATCAGGGGGGATCTGTTTGTGCCCAGGTGTTTGCCTGGCTAGTGGTGTGGAGATTTTTTTGTTTGTGAGTGCAGGGTTCCAAATAATTGACAGTCTGGTGGAATCATCTCTTCTATTCATGCTTTCAGGTCTTTTTTCAATCTCTATGGCTGCTCTGATAATTCTGTGGCTGGGGTTTTCTATAGTGGCTAGGGTTTTGGTGCCATTGAAGTTGATGCTATGACCTGTGACTTTCATGTGTTGGACTAGTGAGGAAGTGTGTTCCAGCTTTTTTACTGCATTTTTGTGTTCATCCAGGTGGGTACTTATTCTTATGTATGTATATATATATGTATATATATATATGTATATGTTGTGATTGGAAGGATCGGTCCTGTTGGGAGTTTTGAATCTGATGACTGTTAGATCGTGGATTGACGTCAGAACCAGGAAACGTTAACCTGAAGGGCAAGCCAGTTAATTAGCATGTTGCCTTAATGGGTATAAAAGGACACAGCTGAGCTGGTGCCTTTCGCCAGAAACAAAATGACTATTTTGAATGAGGACGTTACTGCAAAGAGCTCTCTGTTTGTTTGAATTTCGAAGGGGAGTCCTAACAGTTATCTTGTTATTTCCTTCAGTTTGATTTGATTGTGAAACGGCTGCTTTCTGTTTGTTCGTTTGAATTTCCAAGAGGAGACATAACATGTATATATGTATATATATATATGTATATGCATATGTATATGCATATGTATATGTATATGAATATGTATATATATATATGTGTGTGTGTGTGTGTGTGTGTGTGTGTTGTGTGTATATATACGTATGTGTATATGCATATACATATATACGTACGTATATACATACATATATACGGATCTTTGGTTGTTCGGGTTTTCTCCCGCGTAAGATTCGAAGTATCTAGGCAACGTTTCGATGAAGTCTCATTCATCATCTTCAGGCTTCTGTCTTCAGCTCTTGCTCTGAGAAGCAAGAGCCGAAGACAGAAGCCTGAAGATGATGAATGAGACTTCATCGAAACGTTGCCTAGATACTTCGAATCTTACGCGGGAGAAAACCCGAACAACCAAAGATCCACATACAAATACCCGTGAGAACCTCAGAAAACATACATATATACATATACACATACACACATACACACACACACACACACACACACACACAGAGTTATAGTTATAGTTTGTAGTAGTTCATTTCCCTAAATATTATTCATAGGAAGAAAGTCATTTCTAATTCTGTCATAAATCAGAATTCCAAATGCTTAAAAAATGGAGTTACCAAAATACGTTGATCTTGGTGATAACTTTTTTTAATAAACATATTTTAAACCAGCATCTTCTGTTACCAAGAAGACCTGTCACTATTTATCAATATTCTCTGTATGAATTGCAACTGCTTTTGGTTTCTTCCAATGAGAGAATTGCATCCTCATAATTCATCTTAATCTTTTGATGTTTTGTTTTGTTTTTTTGCATTAAAATTATTATAGATGCTTTTATTTAAATTGTATATTTAGTGTATTTTATGATAGTATCACCTGCCTGGTTTACCTAGGCGAATTGATGGAAATCATGTTCCAGACTTTATTTGAGAGGATTATAAGAGTGTTAAAAATAAAGGGAAGGAAAATAAAGTTGGTTTACCTGATCAAAGCTAAAACAAATACGCTATAATCTGTGATAAACTTGAATAGACTTTTGCTCATCAGGACTGAACAATAAGGGTTTAAATATCTGTTTATAGATAAGAAATAAGATATGAGTTCATTTGTTGAGTTTTAAATTACTAAACCTGTTTATTATTATGAATAGGGAAGTTATTTTTTTCCTTTTCCTTTCCTATCTTTCCTTTTTTATCTTCCTTCCTTCCTTCCCTTCCTCTCCTTCCCCCTTGTTCTTATCTTTCTTCCTTCCTTTCTTTCCTTCTCTTCTGAACTTTCTATTTTTTTAGCTTGCATTAGTTTTTATATTTTTAATTGTAATGCTCTATATAAAATTATAAAACACACAATTAAACTAAGTTCCACTATCTAATTCCACTATCTCTTAATGGAATGCTTTATCTTGTTTAAAAAAAAAATCCACCAAGCATTTATTCTATGTCATTGCAAATTTACGGATAATCAGAATAAGAATCTAAAACGAGTGCATATTTTTGCCTCTGATATTCAAATAAGTATATTTCAGCTTTAGATCAAAAGTTTTTTTAAAAAGATAATTATGTATAGTCTTTGGCTGCTCAATTTAATGCTGTATTATTTCTGAGCAGCCCTTTCAATCTATAAGAAACATTTCAAGTATATTTCCATTTTGCTAGTGTCTTGATCTAAAGTTTCATATTTCATTTGCCCTATTACATTAATTCTCAAACTTTGCAACCATGGTCTCATCATTCACATTTTTTTTTCAGGAGAGAATAACCCTATAGTTTCTGAACATCAGAGCCTGCCACATTCAGAATACTACTGTTTTCTGAGGTTGATATATCAACCAACTAATAACTACCAGAAATATTTGCAGTTCTACATATATAAGAGCCTTGGTGGCGCAGTGGTTAGAGCAGGGGTGGGATTCAAATTTCTTAATAACTGGTTCTGTGAGTGTGGCCTAATTTGTGGGTGTGGCTTGGTGGTCATGTAACTGGGTGAGCATGGCTTGTTTGTAAATATTGTAAATATTTATGTAAATGTTGATTTTTTTAAAAATAAAAAAGAACTTTTACCCAAAAGCAGGCAAAGCAGGCAGGCAGATTGAATTGCTCATAGAATCACAGATTAACTTAGAGATCTATCTATCTGCAATCGGCTATCTGAGTCTGCACTGAAAAGCTTCAGTCCTAAGGAAGGTTCGGCTCTGCTTTTAGATTAGCTAGAAAGCAAGAAATCCAAGGATTTCCTGCTTTCTAGCTAGTCTAAATCTCCTGGCAGAGCAGAACAGCTGATGGTCAGGGGAAAAAAAGGAAAAATAGCAACTTACCAAACCAGGCAAGTTGGATGGTTCACATGCCAGGTAAGGAGTGAGTCAGTGGGGAGGGAGGGGCCAGCCAGTGGAACGATTTGCTGGTTCTCCGAACTGAGGACAATCATGGGTTCAGTGTTTGCAAGAAATCATCAGCTGTGCCACCTGGACAGCTGACAAATGCTGCACAAGGGTGTGTAGCGTTTGAAAATCCTCTTGTTTCCTGCTTTTTCAACCTCAGCTGTGCCGCGCAAAGCAGCTGAGGAGGGAAAAGCAAGGAATAAAGGATAGCCTAGAGCCCTGGCAGGCAGGTGGGCCAAACACCGAACCGGTTCAGTATCAGCTGCTCTTCGCAGCTACTGGTTCTATAGAACCAGGCTGAATCAATAGCATCCCACCCCTGAGTGCAGTACTGCAGGCTACTTCTGCTGACTGCTAGCTGCCTGCAATTTGGCAGATCAAATCTCACCAGGCTTAAGGTTGACTCAGCCTTTCATCCTTCCGAGGTGGGTAAAATGAGGACCCAGATTGTTGGGGGCAATAGGCTGACTCTGTAAACTGCTTAGTGCTGTAAACCTCTATGAAGCGGTATATAAGTCTATGTCCCAATCCATCACAACCATTATATAACAGTCAAAAAAGACTGTTTCTTACCCCTGGCAATTTGAAGTTCTGTGGACTTCAATTCCCAGAATTCCCCAGGCTACATGAATTCAAATAAAATTATGGGGTCCTTGGTGTTCTCTGAGCTTGTTTGTTTTCCTGCAAATGTTTTATTACTAAACTAGGTATCATCATCAGTGCTAGAAGAAGTGGAGTTTACTCTGTTTACATACTAGAACAGAGATGTCAAACTCAAGGCTCACAGGCTAGATCCGGCCCATGGGGTGCTTAGATCCGGCCCGCTCTGGAAACAGCAAAGGCTGGCCTACGGTGCCTCTGCCAGCGAAAATGGAGCTTGCGAGGGCCATGAACAGCCCTCTCAGGCTCCATTTTCTGCTGCGACAGCCTCCTGAAACCCTCTGCCAGCAAAAACGGAGCTCGGAGAGGTCCCAGGCGGGCTGCATGTTCGCTAGTAGAGGGCTGCAGGAAGTCATTGTGGCCGAAAACAGAGCCTGGGGAGGCCATCATGGCTGAAAATGGAGCTCAATGAGTGATGTCAAGCTGGCCATGCCCCCTGGCCCCCTGAGGTCAAGCACAACCCTGATGAAGCCCTCAATGAAATCGAGTTTGACTCTAGGGGCTTTCTAGTGTTGGTGTTCTTGATTAGGCTGTTGTTTAATGATAGCTTGTTTGTCTGAGTTGGTAGTTCCTTGATTGAGGCATTGATTCCTTCTTGATTGTTGGTCTAGTATTGATCTTGGTGTTAATCTCTGCTTACTTTGCTGTTGATTGCTGGTGTTTTGATCTTTTTGTTTCCTCTTTGGCTTTATCAAACAAAGCAACCCAGAGTTCTCGCTTGAGGGACAAATAACCAGGCTCAAAATATCCTACTTTGGACATATTAAGCAAGGACCAGCTCTCTGGAGAAGGCTCTGATGCTGGGAAAGTTGGAAGAAGGGAGAATGAGGGGATGAATGGCAGCAAGGTGGATGTATACAGTGGCAATAAGTACACCATTGGGAGATTTGAAAGAATGGGTTAAAGATACACTGTCATAGATAAAATTGATCTGTGGTTTGGTAGGAGTCAAAAAATAACTTGGTGGCATCTAATCAATCAACAAGAAGATTTCCAAATAGTTGTTTGCATCTTCTTTCCAGAAACCTTTGGAAAGGCTTTACCTTGATTGCTTCTCTGTATCCAAAGATCTAATGTACATATCAAAAGAGTCTAACAATATAAACTGACAGATGTGGATTCAAAAATAGCCCAGTTTTTCTTCTTCTTTTCTTTCTAATCAACTTGGCTGATGACTGTCTTTGAAACTTCTCTTCCTCCTCTCCCTCAAACTTATTCTCACAGACCATTACAACTTCTTACTACCTTTTTTTAATTTCTGGGTTTTTCAGTCCAATAATGATTCGAACTAAGACGGGAGAAAAAAACATAATTCATTGTAAGAAGCAAAGGATTGGGAGGCCATCAAAACCTGGCAAATAAAAGAATCAGTGATGGACATAGATATCGTGCATAGCCCAATAACTCCTGGGGAAAGCTCATCATAAAATTGGAAGACTCATACTTAATAAAATCTTACAGGCTTTATCAAGGAGGGAAGATTTAAGACATTGAAGATCTAAACCAATATCCTCCATAAGGTACAGAGTGTGTTACATCACCACAAGAGAAAAGCAAGTATGTGTATGTTTTTGGAGAAGGTCAGCCTATATCTCCAAAGCATCTGAAAGCAGAACAAGAAGCAATGGATGGAAACTAATCATGGAGAGAACCAGCGGTGGGATTCAAAAGTTCCCACCACTGGCTCTGTGGCTGTGGCTTGTTGCGCATGGTGGAGAGGTGGGATTGCGTGACTCGCACAACTCACACAAGTGTGCGCCAAACGCTCGCTTTGCACATGTGTTAAAACAGAAAAAACTAAGCTACTGCACCTCTCAGCTGTTTAGCACAGCAATCCATTCTGCCACGCCAAACAGCTGAGAGATTAAAAAGGACCTAAGATTAGCAGGAGCAGATGGGAGGGTGGGCCCAATTGCAGAGTGTCGAAGAGACTCGGAGCGAACTGGTTCTCTGCCAGCTGATCTTTGGCGCTATTGGTACGCCAGTTTCCAGCCGAACCGGTAGAATACCAACACTGGAGAGAACCAACCCAGAAATAAAGAGAAATTTGTTGACAGTGAGAACAATTAATCAGTGGAAAGATTTGACTCCAGAAGTTGTGGGTGCCCAACACTGGAGGTTTTTAAGAAGGGGGAATAGTATAGGATCTCTTGCTTGAGCAGAGACTTGGACCTTGAAGTCTCTTCCAACTCTGTTATTCTGTTCTGATTTATAAGTTCATTGTGAAATACAATTTTCATGATACAAATTTCCATCTATAGGTAGAATATATACCATCTTTATATACCATCTACCATGTATATACAGTACTATTTCATTTTTTTATATCCATCAGCACATTCAGATATCCAAAATTAAATTTAAAAAAAAAATCTTATTTCCCCCACAATCTAAGATAATGATAAAAAAATGTGTGTGGCACTTTATAAAAAATAATAAAAATCGCTTGTCTGATGTAAATGTTGCTGCATTTTTTTTTTCAATTGATGGAACTAAAATTGCATGTCACCCCCCCCCCTTTTTTTTTTTTTCATTTGAAATAATGAACAGAAAAACAATCTATGCCAGTGAGTTATGGAGTGATTTGCTGTCTAGAGAGGTCATTGTGGATTATTAGTACTTTGAAAGGATGCACCACAATTTATTTTGTTGTTTTCAAACAAAAACAAAAACTCCAGCCATTAGCAGCGTATCACCGATAAAAGCACATCATTGTACAGATTTCCAGCTGAAAACTCATGTGATGAAGGAGAAAGATACAATCTCTCATTAGATAACAGGTTGAGTTGGCCAACAAGGTTGTCTCCAGAAGGATTATAAAAATTGAGGTGATGGTTTGGGCTTCACGATTGAAACCCCACCTCTTTTGCATGGGCAAGACATGGAAAAGATGCCATGTTTTGTTCAGAAAATGATTTTTTTAAAAACCCTTCTATGGATTCCTTGGAAGTTGGAGAGGAAAAAATCTGCTATGGGCATTTCCCTGCATCATCACCACAATAGTACTTTTGCATCCATGGAGATAGGTAAAGATAAGACATTGCATGCTTTTCAACAAGTTTCATAAAAAGTGTGTCAAGATCATTAGAAATACGTTTTGATGGAGTCCAATTGACTCTGGCAACAAGGCACAAGTTCTTATATATCCACTGTGGTTTTATTGCAGTTTCCTAACACAAAAAATGTGTGTGCTTTGCCAGTCTCTCCACCCCCCCTCAAAAAAATCAATTATTGTGCAAAATGGGACATCTTTACTTATACATTGCCCATGCAAAAGAGCATGGAGTTTAAATTGTGAATTCCTACCCATCATCTTGTGGCAAGCCCTCCCTCCTAGAAGAATGAAATATTTTGGAGAAATATTAAGAGGCAGAATATTATATTTCCCCAAAGGAGAAATGCAGAAACATGTTCTTAGAGGCAGAAACCAGCCCCCAATATTTCTTAATAGCCCACAGCAGATACCAGCACTTAAGAGATAATGAGCTTATTGAAAGAGGAAATCAACTATCTAGATGGCTCCATTCATAAGCAAAGTAAATAGTGCTGACAGAAGTCCATTCAAGACAGGATATTTTGAAACTCCATGCAGCAATGTTGGAAAGCTAACAAAAACAGGATGGTAGGATTAGAACAAGCAGCCCCTCACCCAAGATCCAACATAAGACAAAAGCCAATAGCCAACATAGGAATTGATCAACCCCCTTTTAGATTTTCCTATTATGTCATTGTTGTATTTTCCTTCCAACAATGGCATGATAGCAGTGTTTAGTTATCTCAGAGGTTGCCACAAAGAACAGGGAATAAAACTATTCTCCAAAGCATCTCAGGGCAGGACAAGAAGCAATGGGTGGAAACTATTCGAGGAGTGAAGCAACCTGGAATTAAGGAGAAATTTCCTGACAGTTAGAACAATTAATCAGTGGAACAACTTGCCTCCAGAATTTGTGCATGCTCCAACACTGGAAGTTTTAAAGAAGAGATTGGATAACCATTTGTCTGAAGCGGTGTAGGGTTTCCTGCCTGGGCAGGGGGTTGGACCCGAAGACCTCCAAGGTCCCTTGCAACTCTGTTATTCTAAATCTAAATCAATCTTGACTTTTACGACACTGGCCAACTCAGACTGCACCTAATGAGAGATTCCATCTTCCTCTTTGTCACATGGGTTTTTAGCTAGAAATCTCTATGATGATGTGTTGTTTCTAGAGCCGGTTACATCAGCTGTGCCTGAAAGAATGATCGAGTGAGAAATGTTGGTAGCCCTCAGTAGTAAATCTTCAACATGCAATTAGGCATCTACATGGCAATCAAACCATGCCTAGATTTCATGTTTGCCTTCCTTTTCAAAGCCATGACTAGAGGGATACTTACTCTGTCAAATCTGCTATAGTAATCAAAACACTGAAATTACTTCTTTCCACACTAAATATACTGGAACTGGTTGTTTGATTAAATGGAGAGCAGAGTGCGCAATTTGCTAAATTACAAGTATTCTGAACATGTAAATATAGTTTAATTACTGCAATTAAAGAAGATTACTGGAGATTGGCAGATGGGAATGTAATACTGTTTTAATTAGAGTTTTTAATGCACTGTAACATAAGCATAATATTAAGCCTTTTTCCTAGACTGGATTGGCTGCTTTCAGAGGAGGTCTGTGGGGGTGAGGGAAGATACACAGGAAAATAAGAGTAGATTCTTTGTAAATATATTCAAGGTGAAGCAAGAGTCAAGATCCCAAGCAATTATCCCATGTGGAGCCCAAATCTCTTCCAGTTATTGCTGTTTTTTTACAAGCAAGTGAGAGAAAGATAAAATGCCTTAAGCATTTCAGATTTCATTCATTATTGCAGATGGACAGATCAGTCTAATTTTGGCGAGGGTCAATTTTTGTGTGCATTCATTCATAAACCCGCCCAATCTTATTTATGAGTGGTTGTTGTTTTTTATGCTGTTGGTTTTTTTTCGTTTGCCAAATTTTCAGACCAAAAAAAAGCCTTATTTCAATATGCCTTTTAATCATTTTTTAAAAAAAGAACACTGAAAGGAATTCAATGTTCTTTTAAAAAACAAAAAACCGATTAAAAGGTGTGTTTAATCTCAAAGTAGCATTCTGTAGCAAACTGTTACTTCCAATTTTGCACTTTTATATGCAGTTTAATTCATTTTCTTATACCAAAAACAAAACATATGATCAGTTTGGTGGGGGGGGGGGGCTTGCCTGAGATTCTGGAAGTAATTGATTTCTCATGATAGTAAACAGTAGCCATGATCTAGAAAGGTTGTAGAAGCATGTCCAAATTAGAGATAAAGGGTACTAGAGTTAGATTGCTCTAGATAAGACTCAGAAATGTGTCACCTTAGTAACACTCCATAAAAATGGAAGCAGGACTTTGAAGAAGCAGAATAGGAAGGGATTCAATGGTCTTAATCATTGGTGATGGAGAAGACTTTGGGGAATACCATGAGCAACCAAGAAAACAAACGAATGGATCATTGAACAAATCAACCCAGTGTTCTTATTCAAGGCACAAATGACCAGGCTCAAACTATTCTACTTTAGATACATTGTGCTGAAATCCAGTTCTTTGGAAAGAGAGTTGGAGAAGGTGGAAGGAAAGAGAAGATGTCATCTGCGCCTCTATAACTGTCTGGTTTTGTTCTGCAACCCAACAGGACAGGCACAGACTTCAGAGAGTAATTAGGACTGCAGAAAAAACAATTACTACCAACCTGCCTTCCATCGAGGACCTGTATACTGCACAAGTCAAAAAGTGGGCTGTGAAAATATTGACAGACCCCTCACATTCCTGGACATAAACTGTTTCAACTCCTTCCCTCAAAACGACGCTATAGAGCACTGCACATCAGAACAACTAGACACAATAACAGTTTTTTTTCCCGAAAGCCATCACCCTGCTAAACAAATAATTCCCTCAATACTGTTCAACTATTTACAAAGTCTCCACTACTATTACTGTTAATCTTCTCATCACTCCTTATCACCCATCCCCTCCCACTTGTGTCTGTATATGACTGTAACTTTATTGCTTGTATACTTACGATTTATAGTGACTGTTTCCTAGTATGATTTGATTGCTTACTGTACTCTATGACTATACAACACTTAACGATTCTTGACTCTTGACGAATGTATCCTTTATGTACACTGAGAGCATTTGCACCAAGACAAATTCCTTGTGTGTCCAATCACACTTGGCCAATAAAGAATTATATTCTATTCTAGTGGGAATGAATGTACTACAGATAGTGCCCGACATGTAACAGTTCATTTAGTGATCTTTCAAAGTTACAATGGCACTGAAAAATGTGACTTATGGCTGTTTTTCACAGTTAAGACCAGGGGTGGGATTCAGCCGGTACAGACCAGGTCGGGCAAACTGGTAGTTCCGGCAATCAGTTCACTCCGTCGACCCACCCCTATCCTAGTTCGACCATTATTTCCTTGTTTTGAAGCCCAGCTGATTCGCGTGGCACAGCAGACTGCCACACCTCAGCTGTTTTACTTATCAGGGCTGTAGCAGAAAGTAAGTTTTAGAGCTGAAAATAGCTGTTTTTTAAATGCCGCACCCACATGTTTGACACATGCACATGCAAAGCGCGCACTCACTGAACCGGTTGTTACACTGGTTGAATCCCACCAGTGGTTACAACCGTTGCAGCATCCTCATGGTCGTGTGATCAAAATTCAGATGCTTGGCAACTGGTTCACATTTATGACCGTTGCTGTGTCCCAAGATCCTGTGATCTCCTTTTTGAGACCTTCTGACAAGCAAAGTCAATGGGGAAGTCAGATTAACTTTACAACCATGCTGCTAACTTACAAAATGCAGTGATTCACTTAACAACCATGACAAGAAAGGTCGTAAAATGGGGCAAACTCACTTTAAAATGCCTCACTTAACAACATAAATGTTGGCTTCAATTGCGGTAGGAAGTCAAGGATTACTCGCATTGGGAGACAGGTTAGGGATAGTGTCAAACGCCAGAGAAATCAGAACCAGGCAGTTCAAATGGGTTATTGCAAGCTTAAGCTCTCTACAAGAATCTGAACTACTAACGATCCAAGCAAAATGGCAGTAGATAAGAGTCAACAGAATTCCAGGTGGACTGGGCTTAGATCTCTTGTGGGCGTGAAGCAATGCAAGACTGATGATACATTTGACCCCTCCCTCGCATTCCGCCTGGTCGTCTCCCACAGATAGGTCACTGTGGAGAAAATCTGGCTATGTAGCACTAGGATAGCAGATAATCAATAAAACATTTAGGTGGGTGATCTAACTAATCTCAGCCTTCCATCATCCTTGTTTTTAATGCCAATATTGAAAATATTTGATCATTTATCCAATCACTTTTGGTCCAAGAGTCATACATGGATTTCATCTTAGTTTTAGTGGGATGCTTATATATTTTCTCACCCTGCCTACATTGTTTGGGCTCCATCCATTTGGTAGCCTTCCACAAATTTTAATTAAAATAATAGATGTTCAAGAAAGAACATTCCCTTAACCTGATTTGAATAATCTCTCATTCAGACTTCCAGTTCTGCTACAAACATCCCAACAGTCTTCCTTCTTACTTTAAGCCATCTCATGATTTGTACAGCCATTCATGAAGAGCTGATGACCGATATTAAAACTGTTTGTGTGTGTGTGTGTTTGTGTGTGTGTGTGTGTGTGTAGGTCTTGGTGTGTTCAGGTCTTTTCCCATGTAAGATTAAGAGTATCTTGGTGACATTTCGGCGAGGTCCCACTCGCCATCCTCAGGCTGGTGCTTTCTGCTTTGTGCCAGTGCAAGCAGTGTGTGATCGGAGCTGCCGTCTCTCTATAAATACTGGTGGAGGGGGGGTGGGGGGCTGGGCTGGTTGGCTGTGCTGCTGCCGCTTGATTGGTTGATGGAGTTGATGTTGGTATAATGGGCTGAGTGATGGCCTTGTGAGTTTTGTTGTGGAGATATCCTGGATTTTGTGCTGTAATCTCTTGGGTCATTTGTTTTGTAGTGATCTTTTTTCCATTAGCCTCCCGTGTTTTAACGGCTTGGGTAATGGATTGTGTGATGGCCTTGCAAATTCTTTTGTTGTGGTATCCTGGGTCCTGCGTTGTGATCTCCTGGGTCATTTGTGTTTTGATTTCTTTTCCATTAACCTCCTGTGTTGTAACGGCTTGGGTAATGGGTTGTGTGATGACCTTGTGAGTTTTATTGCTGTGGTATCCTTGGTCTTGTGCTGTGATTTCCTGGGTTGTTTGCTGTGTTGCAACTTCTTGAGTTCTTGTGGTGTAATTTCCTGAGTTTTCAGATGTGATATCCTGAGCGGGTGGCTGTGATGTAGCATTCTGGGTTTTGGTCTGGCTTCAAGTTTGGGGTATGGGTTCTTGGTGTGTGTCAGCTTGTTTGGTTTTGGGGTCGGGGTGTGTGACAGCTGGCGAGGCAGCCATGGTCTGGTTTCTGGATGGTGGTTGTCCTTCATTTATATGATGGGCCTGCGTCTGATGAGGGGGATTGGTGGTGATGTCCCATGTTGTTTTGGGTCTGGTGTTGGTTTTCGTGACTGGGACTCATTTGTTGGTGAGGGATAGCTTCCAGATGTCTGGTAGGTGGGAGGTATCGTCCTGTTTATTCATGTTAAGGGGGTGTTTCTCTATTTCGATGGCTTCCCTGATTATTCTCTTGCTGGAGTGTTCAGTATTGGATATTAATTTGGTTCCTTTGAAATTAATTTCATGTCCTGTGTTGGAAGGACAGTGCTGGAAGAAGGAGGAAGTATTTTCTTCTTTTCTGACTGCGTTTTTGTGTTCTGCTAGAAAACCAAGGAGTTTATGAAATACCATGCAACAATTGCCCAGCCACATACATTGGACAAACCAACAGGAGAATAAATGCACCCATCGCAGAACTACGAAAACAAATATATATGTATTCAGCTTTGTTCGGGTATTTTCCCACGTCATTATAGTTGTGCTTTTAAAGTTGTAGCAACATTTTGGCAGAATCTCATCTGCCATCATCAGGCTTCTGTATTGTGTTCGTCGATCATCAAAAATAAATAAATCATAAAATAAATAAATAATAAATAAAATAAATAAAAATAAAATCATCAAATCATCAAAAATAAATACCAACCAGCTAAACGCCTCATGGAACTAGCAGAACACTGCTTAACCAACACATATTTCATATACAAAGATACAAGCAAATTGAAAGAGTCCCTATGGGATCACCACTGTCACCCATCATTGCAAACCTGTTCATGGAAGAATTCGAATCCAGAGCCCTAGCTAATGCCACTCACAAACCCAAACTATGGTTAAGATACATCGATGACACATTTGTGATTTGGCCCCATGGAAAAGAAAACTTAAACAATTTCCTAACACACCTAAACCCAAAATCAAATTCACCATGGAAACGGAAACAAACAAACAACTACCATTCCTAGATGTACTAATCTACAAAAAAACAGATGGCACACTAGGACACACCATATACCAGAAGAAAACACACACTAACCGCTACCTCAACGTCCATCCCACTACCACCCAGCACAGATAAACTCCGTGGCCAAAACACTAATCACCAGAACCAAATGCCTAGCAGACAAGACACACATAAAGACTGAAGTATGCACCCTGACTAAAGTACTGACAGCTAATGGCTTCCACAAAAGCAAAATCACTGGCTTGATCCACAAAAACACGCTGAGACATAATGGAGACCTAGAAGATGAACAGACCTATGGAACAGCTGTCCTGCCCTACATAAGAGGTACTACAGATAAAATCAGCAAGATACTACACAGGCATCCCATCAAGACTGCCTTCAGAAAAAATAGCAGCCATCCTAAGAAACCCCAAAGATAAAATTGACCTGGAAAACCAAGGCATATATGAAGTCCCCTGTGCATCATGCCCTGCCACATACATTGGACAGACCAATAGAAGAATAAGTACCCGCCTGGATGAATACAATCATGCAGTAAAAAAGCTGGAACACACTTCCTCACTAGTCCAACACATGAAAGCCACAGGTCATAGCATCAACTTCAATGGCACCAAAACCCTAGCCACTACAGAAAATCCCAGCCACAGAATTGAGAAGCCATAGAGGTTGAAAAAAGACCTGAAAGCATGAATAGAAGAGATGATTCCACCAGACTGTCAATTATTTGGAACCCTGCACTCACAAACAAAAAAATCTCCACACCACAAGCCAGGCAAACACCTGGGCACAGACAGATCCCCCCTGATCCCCCCAGCTCAAACACACCCCAACCAGGCACCCAGATGAAACCTAGCTTCCTAATAAATGATAGCCATCCATTTACTTGGAGCCAAGCCGCACTAAAAGCCTCCAATACGGGAAACACAATGTTGCCAACCAATCAAGACAAAAAAAGCCACAAAAAAGACAGAAGATATTAGAAACACCAATCAAGCAGAACACAGCAAACTCCAAGACCAATAAACACAGACCAAGGCTCCCAACCAACCAGGAGGAAGAAAAAACCATTCTGGCACAGCAGTAGGCTAGCCCCAAATTTAAAACAGAAACAGCCATGAAAGTCTGACTCACAGAGAACACAATACAGAAGCCTGATGATGATATATATATGGTATTCAGCTTTGTTCGGGTATTTTCCCACGTCATTATAGTTGTACTTTTAAAGTTGTAGCAACGTTTCGGCAGAATCTCATCTGCCATCATCAGGTTTCTGTATTGTACTGAAGATGTATACTGATGATGTATACTGATGATGTATTGATGATGTATTGATGATACTGTATTGATGATGGCAGATGAGATTCTGCCGAAACGTTGCTACAACTTTAAAAGCACAACTATAATGACGTGGGAAAATACCTGAACAAAGCTGAATACCATACATGTAAGTACCCACGAAAACTTAAGAAAACATATATATAGGTCTTGGTGTGTTCGGGTCTTTTCCCATGTAAGATTGAGAGCATCTTGGCAATGTTTCGACGAGGTCCTACTTGCCATCTTCAGGCTGGTGCTTTCGGCTTTGTGCTTGTGCATACACATACACATACACACACACATACACACACACGGTTCCACTGGCTCAGTTTAGAGTGTATGACATTGAAATAGAGATCTTCTGTGTTTTTTAAAGACTATAATACAAGTGCCTGCTTTACAGACTCATTAAGTTTATGTCTCATTTGTTATGAATGAATACACATGTCTTCTTCCAAACTCACTCCCAATTAATGACCTTGTGTCTTAAAGGCACTCTATTGAAGTATAGCTCCACAAGCATAAATTACTCTCAAAAGTGACCAGATGTTCAGCACTTAAGGAGACCACAGATCCATTCCAGGCACAGTAAGAATTTCAGGGGTTGTAGACACACATGAAAAGCACATTGCCTCATTTTTTCCCCCTCAAGTTTGGAGGTCATGAAAGGGCCACATCTTAAATATGCAATTATCTCTTCATAATGCTCTTCGTCTTAAACACACTGATAAATATTTATTCACATTTAAGGAAATGGCAGACAGAAATCTTTGAGGTTAAAGACTCAATGACAAAAATGATGAACTAAATAGGCCTTTGGACTGACCCATCAAGTTGATGCTTGTTGTAAGTTGTAAAAATGTGCCCACGCTGACATACTATCACTATTTCAAGAACTGGGTATGCATAACTTAACAGAGTTGGGTAGGTTGCCATTCATCAATGATGGGAATCCAACCATAATACTGTATAAGTAAAATGTTTGGAGATACCACATTGGATTCCAGTACAAACCATGACTGACTTGATTAGTGAATGTGTGCCTCAATCCTGAAGGCATTTATAGGGTGTGGACCAAGAGATAGTAATGGAAGTGATGTGAATTATGTAATTCATCATTTGACAGTGCCAATAATACAATTTGCATCATATGTGTGATGAAGCCATGACCCATGTGATTTTAGTTCTCCCTATTGTCCCACCAGACTTACATTGTTGAAATCAATCTCAAAATCTATTATTAATTGAGTTTCAGGTTTAACATATTGAGGAAAGCGAATAAAGAAGAAACATGTCATAAGGGAACATCAGCATTTATCGTCATGAACTCTGTTCTTTCTTTTGCCAGAAGAATTTGATTTGTTTCATAAAACAATATCCTAGGATGTAAGAAACAATTTTTGTCATTCTGAAAGTATAATAGCTTGCAATATTTTATCCATTAAAGTCAATAGCCTATTAGAAATTCTAATTGAAAGTTCAATACTCTGCATCAAGTCTTACAATCGAGGTGCCTTGAAAAGCCATTCCAGGTCTTAATCTCTTTATCATTTGGTATTTTGAAGCCTAACTTGGTTCTTGTTAGGCAGATCAATGGCATTAATTTACAAAATGGGGGAAATGTCACCCTTCATCCTTTAAATCTCAGCACAGCGAAGAGCCGCATAAGCGAATCTGATTGTTGCTCTCCCATATTAACAGAAAACGGAGCCATGAAAGACTTGACCTACAATTTTTAATTACTGTATGAAAAATTCAGTTCCTGGAAGATGAATAGAGACTTGAGAGTGGGGTGGGGTGGAGAAAGGGAAGCAGAAAGCAGAGATCCAGGCAGTGACAGGTTATTGAGCTTTAAGTCTTGAGAAGGCAGCTGCCCAAGTGAAATATTATGAATGTGTCTTTTGGCATCTCTCTAGGGTTGTCCCAGTTCCTATTGTTTAGAAGTTTGGATCTGTTTTAGAGCAACTTGTTTTCAAAGTTGACTTCAATCAGTGGCTGTTTACAATGGAGGGGCTTGGTTGGCAGATACTACTCAACAGGGTGACCATGGAATGACAGCTGATTTAATGTCAATGGAGATCAGTGATGGGATTATTATTATTTTTTACTACTGGTTCTGTGGGCGTGGCTTGGTGGGTGTGACAGGGGAAAGATACTGTAAAATCTCCATTCCCTCCACACTCCTGGGGGACCGTTACTGCAAAATCCCCATTCCCTTCCTACCCCGCTAACCTGCTTTCCAGCTCCATTCTCCTGTGCAGAGCAACAAAAGAAGACCAGCCAATCAGCTGGGACTTGGGAGGCAGAGAATAGATGGGGGTAGGGCCAGTCAGAGGAGATATTTGCCAGTTCTCCAAACTACTCAAAATTTCCACTACCGGTTCTACCAGAACTGGTCAGAACCTGATGAACACCACTTCTGATGGAGATTCTCAGTCATCTAGGTCATGGTTGACCCAAAGGTGCTTTTTGAAGAAGCAACTGGACTTTCTGGTTTTTCTTTGAAGCTGTTTCCCTTCTTATCCAAGAAGCTTTTTCAGCTTCAGACCATTCAATCAACTGCACCTTTGGGACAGTTGATTGAATGCTGTATGTATTATCTATGTGTCTACAAATGTATGTATTTAAAGCATTTATAGAGCCACCCATCTTTCAACCAAATCTGTGTGGCTCCCAATCAAAAATTAAAAGACATATAAACTCATGTGAAAACTATTGTAGGAGATGACCAGGCAGAACCTGAAGTCAGGGTCAAATGTGTCATCAGTTGGGAGTCACTATGCTCCCACCAGAGATCTAAGTGCATCCCTCCATGAATTCTATTGACTCTTATGTAGAACCAATTTGCTTTGACCATTAATAGATCAGATTCTTGCATTTAGATAGCATGAAATAAACTTGTAGTACCTTCAAAGTCTATCCTAGCTCCTGGTTTCTTGCACCTGACATTCTAAAACGCAACTAACCAAAATATTAAAACAAGAACTAGTGATAGTATGTCAGCGTAGGCACATTTTTACAACTTACAACAAGCATCAACTTGATGGGTCAGTCCAAAGGCCTATTTAGTTCATCATTTTTGTCATTGAGTCTTTAACCTCAAAGATTTCTGTCTGCCATTTCCTTAAATGTGGCCAAAATGGTTCTAATGTACAATTATGTAGTCTCCTTCCTAAGTTTTGGGGGAAACCAGGTCTTCAAAGTTTTATGGAAGGATAGAGAGGGAAAGACTCAGAAGCCAGAATGTTCTGTAGGGCAGGGGAAAGGCACAGAAAAGGACCACTTCCTAGCTCCTATCAGATGGACAATATTTTAAAAAAGAGACTAGGAGTTTGCCCACCCGATCTGACCTGGTGAGATAGATAGATGCAGGGGTGGGATTCTACCAGTTCACACTTATTCGCTAGAATTGGTTGTTAACATTCTAAGCAGTTCGGAGAACCAGTTGTTAGAAGAAATTACTGGCCTAATCCTGTAAGGAAGGCAGGAAGGAAACATTCTGGTGTTGCTTACAGAAACTGCCTCTCCATTAACCCTTATTACATTCTTGGCAGGACTAGACTTCCTGTCTCTGGAACGTCTCTGGAGCTTTTTTTCTCTCCTTTGCTGGTACTTTGCTTTTGTGGAGTGACCATTCAAAGTTACAATGGCACTGAAAAAAGTGACTTATAACAATTTTTCACACTTACGACTATTGCAGCATCCCCACAGTCATGAGAGGCCAGGGGAGGAGATGTGTGCCTCAGTGTGAGTGATGTTGAGTTGGCCACGCACAGCCAATAACATGACCACCAAGCTACGCCCACCAACTAAGCTATGCCCATAGAACCGGTTGTTGAAAAATTTGAATCCCACCCCTGGATAGATGTCTATATCTATCTGGGATAGAAAGGTGCTCTCACAGACGACAGCAACAGCAATAGCATTTAGACCTACATACCACTTCATAATGCTTTACAGTCCTCTTTAAACAATTTACAGAGTCAGCCTATTGCTCCCAACAATCTGGGACCTCATTTACCCACCTCGGAAGGATGGAAGGCTGAGTCAACCTTGAGCAGGTCAGGATCAAATTACAGGCAGTGGGCAGAGTTAGCCTGCAATACTGCTTTTTAACCACTGGGCCACCAAGATTCAGATAACCTGGCCCAGTGCCATTTAAGATTTTAAAGATGATGACCAACACCTTGAATTACACCCTTTTGGAAACAGGAAGCCAGTGCAGCTTGTACAACAGAGGTATTATATGGACAAACTTGGGGGGTGGTATTCTGCCATTAGGTATAGATTATCCTCGAATAATGGTCTTCCGGGACAGGTGGGTTAGGAATCAACCTATAGATGGGGATGGGGAGTAGAATGCAACCTGTGGACCATCTTCAGCCCACCTTCAGTTGTATTGGGCTGGATTGTATCATTGAATCTCAAAACAGAAGGACTAGGAAGGACTTTAGCAATAATCTAATTCAATCCTCTGCTGAGTGTGGGAATCAATTATTATTTGTGGGTTTAAAGAAGGGAAACCCCCTCACAATGAAATTAGAAGAGTTTGCTTTTAAAATCCCTTCTAAACAAGAAGAGAATTTCACTCAAGAATGTAACGTTATGTTCTTTCATTTACGTAGCTTTGAGGTGGCCGGTGGTGTGTATGTAAATTTTACATGCATACTGCTGGCTACCTCAAAGCTAAATGAAACAAATAAAACGTTAAAAAAGTTGTGGTACTTATGTAGTTATTTACCAAGCATATCGAAATTATATTAAAGTAACCAAAATATATTTACAATCCCCAAAGCATGTCACAACTTTTGAGCACTCCTAATGTTTGGAAATTAAAAGCTGAAAAAAATGACATGCCCTTATATGTAAGTAGGTATGTGGGAATGACCAGAATCCTAACAGGAAATTTCATATGGGAAAAATGGGAGCTGGTGGATTAGGAGAGAGAGACACCCAGATTTTCTCTCCCGGTCACAAAAAGGTTATTGTGTGATTTTGGAAAATAATTTTTAAACCCAACCTACTTCACATAGATGCTGTAAAGGGAAAACTGCAAGGGAAAAACTTGGCATGTTTTTGAGTGCCTGGAGATAAAATACAGCAGCATTCGCAGCAAATTGCTAAAATAGCAATAGCACTTAGACTTATATACTGCTTTACCGTACTTTACAGCCCTCTCTAAACATGTCATGTCCCTGTCAGAGTCTGAATCCAAGTAGGAAGATGAACAGCTGACAGGGAGTGGGAATATGGCTCCATTGGCTGTGGAGGAAACTGGCGAAGGGCAAAGTCTGACTGGGCAGAGCAGGGAAGAGGTAGAACAAGAGAGAGGGAGTTCGGAGGGAGACCCAGGCCCACCCCCTCTTCACCCTAGGGCATGCAGGGAGGAATGGAGAAGAGAGCAACGTGGGTTGTCTGGCTTACAGGGGAGGAAAGGGCTCTGATTCCCTTCATTAGGCACACCTGGGAATGAAAGTTTAAAAAAGATGGAAGCTGAGTGTGGCATCTGCTGGGAACAAACGTGAGTTTATCTTGTGTTGACTTTGGTTATCTGTGTTCCTGGCATCCTCCAAGCTGGGTTGAATTACTGCCATTCCTTCACGTCTAGAATTCCTTCTCTTGCCCTGTCAGACTAATTACCTCATCTTGCCTTGATTGGACTTATAGTTACAGTTTTTGTTAACCATGTTTTGAACTTGATTCTCTGCAGCCAAAGGCTGTTCCTGGGAGAGTTCTTCTCCAGTCCAGAAGAAAACCAGGACATTGGGGGCAAAGTTGGAGCTAATAAAGGGACTCCTACTGATTATCTGACTGTGTTGCCTTTGTGCCATGCCCCGGGTCATCACAAAGTGGTTTAGAGTCAGCCTAATTGCCCCCAACAATCTTCTTACCCACCTCGGAAGGATGAAAGGCTGAGTCAACTTTGAGCCTGGTGAGATTTTGAACTGCCAAACTGCAGGCAGCCGGCAGGCAGCAGAAGTAGTCTGTAGTACTGCACTCTAACCACTGCGCCACCGTCGCTCATGATCATGAAACAGTCACGGTTTCAAGTAATGATCCCAACCAAGTCAGAACTCTGAGACTGAAGCTCTTCTCAAAGCTTCTCTTCGTTGGATACATCACATTCAAATGTAAAACTGACTCTAAACATTTCCTGTGGCTCATTATAATTAAAGGAGTAAATGACTCCCTGCCCCCAAGTGTCACAGGTCACATTGCCCAACTGGGTAACTGGCAAGCTCTTCAGGCACCCCCCTCCTTTGTTGAGATGACCTTGGCTCTAGCAGCCTCTGCCTTTGTTATGTCTAGCACATCATAAAATAGCATTCCAAACCTCCTCCCCTCCCCTCATCTGTGTGGCAACTGAAAAAACAGGAAAAAAATGCCTCAGCCAGAATCATTTTGAAAGTTGACCACAACGATGTAATCTTACAAATGACATAGATCAGGAGTGTCAAACTCGATTTCATTGAGGGCCACTTTTGTTTAACTTGGGGGGGGGGGCTAGTGGGCATGGCCAGGGTGGGTGTGGCCAGCTTGACATCCTGCACCCCTCTGCCAGAGAAAATGGAGCCAGGGAGGGGTGTGTGTGGGCCTCCTGGGCTCCGTTTTCACTGGCAGGGGGCTGCAAGAGGCTGTCTCTGTCACTGCCGGAAGGGCTGCATGCAGCTCTTGTGAGCTCCGTTTTTGGTGGCAGAGGCATCGCCGGTGGTCCTTCACTGTTTCCAAGGAGGCCAAATCTAAGCACCCCGGGCCTTGAGTTTGACGCCTCTGTCACAAACCATAGAATAACAGAGTTGGAAGGGACCATGGAGGTCTTCTAGTCCACCCCATGCTCAAGCAGGAGACCCAATATCATTCCAGATAAATGGCTGTTGAGTTGTTTTTTTTAAACCTCTGGTGATGGAACACCCACGGGAGACAAGCTGTTCCACTGACTAATTATTCACGCTATCAGGAAATTTTTCCTTATTTCTAGGTTGGATCTCTTTTTAGTTAGTTTCCATCCATTGTTTCTTGTCCTGCCTACAGGTGCTTTGGATAATAGGTGTACCCCCTATTCTCTGTGACAGCCCCTCAAATATGGAAGACTGCTGTCATATCACCCCTAGTCCTTTGCTTTGTTAAACTAAATGTATCTAATTCCCTCTATGGTTCATTGTACGGTTTAGTCTCCAAAACCCTTATTCCCTTGTTGCTCTTGTCTGCATTCTTTCTAGAGTCTCAACTTCTGTTTCGTATCATAGTGACTACTGGATGCTGGATTCCACGTCTGTGGTGCATGATTATGTTGGGATATATGATGCAAATATGTAGACTGTATTATACATTGTCATTGCCCCTACCTAAAACCTTCTACTTTGGCCACCTAATGAAAAGGAAGGACTCACTGGAGAAGAGCCTAATGCTGGGAAAGATCGAGGGCAAAAGGAGAAGGGGATGACAGAGAATGAGGTGGCTGGATGCAGTCGGGGTGAGCTTAAATGGACTCCAGAAGATGGTAGAGGACAGGAAGGCCTGGAGGAATGTTGTCCATGGGATCGCAATGGGTCAGACACAACTTCTCAACTAACACAACAACAAAAACCTTCTACAAATGGTCAAGGAGAAGTAGAACGGGATAACAGATGAATAAATGAGCAAGCAAAGAACAAAGAAACAGCAGAAGGAACACCATTTCCAAGAAAGGGTCCATCCAGAAATACCAACAAAACAAATTTGAAGAAAATTCTCAAGCATTCTGCTGAGAATGAGATCAGAACACAGAAGATCCTAGCACAGAGGAGGAAAATGCTTAGAACTTACAAAGGAGATGTTGGCATTATTACTGTTTGTTGTTGTTGTTGTTGCTGTTGTTATTGTTATTATGTGTGCACCACTGGGGAGAACAGGCTACGGGGAAGAGAAGTAGGTATTTAGTGAGCTGGAATAATGCTTCAGGCTACAAATCCCCCATTTCTGTTTTCACTAAAAGACAAGAGAATAGCCCCGGGGAGGAATTTTTCTTTCTGTAAAAGCAGCTACCCAAGACTGTTTTAGCAAAGAGATGGGGCAGCAAATCACCGCCAAGGACAACACCAGAACCAAGGGCTTCAGAGAGGGAAGCCACCTCAGGCCTGAAGGCCAAGCCAAAGAATGAATCAGAGACAGGGATATTTTGTTTCCTCCTCCAAAGCTGTCTAGTCTAAACAGGAAGGCTTCCCAACCCTTCATGTCAGGATGTTCCAAAGCTCGGCTTGGTTTCCTTCATCTGTCTTCTAGGGCTGCAAGCACACAAAGCCAAGCTTGGAAGATTTGCAAGCCCAGTTGGGCTGGAAGGAGTTAAGCCAACATGAAGTGCAACCCTCCTGTGGCTGTGAGACAAACCAGCCTGCTTTTTGACAAATTGAGCGAAAGAGTCCTTTTAGCTCGGCAGGCAGGCGCATGGCTAGCTGGACAAAAGAGCCCTTCTCAAAATGCCTTGAATAGACCCATTATTCTAAAGATTGGTTATAAAGCTCCCCCACTTCACACCCAATGCCACCTGTGATTAGTTGCCCGCTGCTTCTTTTTACAGTCATTAGTGAGCCCTTTGATAGCGGATGATTGTTTAAAGGCCTAGCAACAGAGGTGAAGGAGGTCCTTTTAGCATCCCACCCCAGGCATGCTTGCACAGGTGAGGAGATAAAAGAGAAGGAGAGGTTGAAATGAGAGCCTCCCCAATTTGGGTCTCTCTAGCCAGAAGACAGGAAGGAAACTTAAATTTCATGTTCACTCACATTCAAATCCATTTAATAACCAAATTGAGGTTAGTAAACATAGGACAAACTGTGATCACGATGGCGCATCCAAATCACATTTTGACTTCTGTTCCAGATTTCTAAGGTTTAGTGTGTCATGCAAGCACCAAAACCCTTTATTTATTTATTTTTATTCTATAGAATAAATCATTGACAAAACACAAATAGAAAGCAGAGGAAAAGTTGGAAAAGGGGGAAAGAATGTAATCCCAAATGAAGAAAATGCCTAGAAGGTAGTTTGAATACTTTCAATGTATACAACCCAAGATCTTTACATAGTTTTACATGGTTTTCTGAACACTCTATGATAGGACTACCAACTCAAGGCTGTAGAAACTCAGAAAAACATGAGATGGCAGTAGTAATGCAGGAAAAAATCCACTATCCCTCTTCACTGTCATCTGGTGGTTATCTGCATTTTTGGAACATAGATCTGAGTTCTCCAATTTTGTAGTATTGCAGCCCTTAAAAGGATAAATTAATTCATATGATATCCCCTCCATTTATATCTAAAAATAATGGTTTCATTGAGATTAGCATTGGGCAAGAAATAAATACACTGCGTGTGCTTAATCATTAATCTGTAAATCATAAGAAATCTGAAACTTTCCAACATTACAACTATCTATTGGGGCTCATGTACACCAAGGTAAAGAATCAAGTCTGGAGAGATATTTGGTCATCTTTCTATGTGGTCTTCCCAAGTCTGATCTAATTTAAAACAAATTAGGAAGCCCTCAAAATGGCTTGTGACTTCCCCATGGGACTCAACTGGCAAGTTGGCCCCAATGAAGTCTTTACTTCAAAGTAGACCAAGAACATGCCAACTCTTCCCTCCCTGATCTTCTGGGATTTTCTTCATTCTGTTTCCACTTTGAGATAGCTAGCTAGCTAGCTAGCTAGCTAGCTAGATAGATAGATAGATAGATATACACACACATGAAAAGAGAAGAGAATATCTCAAAAATTTCACTTACTTACGTATGTGTGTATGTGTGCATGTGTGTGTGGGTGCTTATGTCAAAGAACACAATTTTAGAAATAGGTTTGTCAACAGGACTCCAAAACAGAAAATATATGAAGAACTTACAGATAGTTCTCAACTTACAACCAAAATTGAGCCCACATTTTCTGTTGCTAAGCAAGACAGCTGTTAAGTGAGTTTTGCTGGAATTGTCTATGTCTAGTTTAATGAAAAGAAAGACTAGGGTGACATGATTTTGATTTCTCCGCAAAGAAGAAGGAGTCAAGCTATTCTCCAAAGCATCTGAGGGAAAGAAAAGAAGCAATGGATGGAAACTAATGAAGGAAAGAAGCAACTTAGAACTAAGAAGAAATTTCCCTGACAGAACAATTAATCTGTGGGACAACTTGCCTCCAGAAGTTGTGAATGCTCCAACACAGAAAGGTTTTATTTATTTAACAGTTTATATATATATATAACAGTATTTAACAGTTTTTATATATATATATAATATATATATATGTTTTCTGAGGTTCTCGCGGGTATTTATATGTGGATCTTTGGTTGTTCGGGTTTTCTCCCGCGTAAGATTCGAAGTATCTAGGCAACGTTTCGATGAAGTCTCATTCATCATCTTCAGGCTTCTGTCTCCGGCTCTGTGCTTTTCAGAGTAATGTGAGATTGCAGCTGCTTCCTCCTTTTAACTGCCAGTGGGGGTGGGACTTGATTGGGTGGGGGCTTGGCTGTGTTCTGATTGGGTGGGGGGGTGTTCTCATTGGTAGGGGGTTTGGTTGTGTTCTGATTGGTTGGGGGGTTAGCCGTGTTCTGATTGGTTGGAGGCATGTTCTGTTCAGGTGGGGGCTTGGCTGTGCTCCGGTTAGTCTTAGTTGCTGGGGGATTTGAGCTGGTGAGTTGTGATCTTGCTGTTTGGCTTCTAGTTCGTGGTCCTGTTGCATCTTCATAGTGGGTGTCAGTTTGCTTCATGTATGGCTCGGAGGGGTTTGAAGTGGGTAGTGATGCAGCTGTAGTGCAGCTTCTGGTCCATGGTCGTGTCTCAAGCTCTAGAAAAATACGACCACAAACCCAAACTCTGGCTCAGATACGTAGATGACACCTTCATAATCTGGCCACATGGGAAAGAAAAACTGAACAACTTCCTCACACACCTCAACAGCCTACACCCCAAAATACAATTCACCATGGAAACAGAAGCCAACAACCAACTTCCCTTCCTAGATGTCTTGGTATACAAAAGATCCAATGGCTCCCTAGGACACACCATCTACCAGAAGAAAACACACACTAACCGCTATCTACATGCACTCTCACACCACCACCCAGCACAGATCAATTCCGTAGCCAAGACACTCATCTCCAGAACAAAATGCTTAGCCGATGAACAACACCAAAAAACCGAACTACACACTCTCACCAACGTACTTACAGCCAATGGATTCCAAAGAAAGAAGATTACCCACCTAATCCAAAAAGAAACCCCAACCAAAATCCAAGACAGAGAACAAGAAAACGGCAAAGCCCTCCTCCCATATATAAAAGGCACTACAGACAAAATCAGCAAGATCCTCCAAAAACACAACATCAAAACAGCATTCTGCACAAACAGAAAAATATCCACCATCCTAAGAAACCCCAAAGACAAAATCGAATTAGAAAACCAAGGAGTATACGAAATCCCCTGCACTGCCTGCCCTACCACATACATTGGACAAACTAACAGAAGAATAAATGCACGCATTGAAGAACATAAGAACTCAATCAAAAAAGAAGAAACGACCTCTTCCCTGGTCCAACACCTCAAAGCCACAGGACATGAAATTGATTTTAAAAACACCAGAACTATCGCCAAAACCGAACACTTCAACAGCAGAATAATCAGAGAAGCCATAGAGATAGAAAAACGCCCACACAGCATGAACAAACGAGATGACACCTCCCGCCTTCCAGCCATTTGGAAACCCGCCCTCATGAACAGACGAGTACCTAACATGAAGAAGGACACCAGACCCACACCCATGAGAGCCACACAAGATGCCACCACCACACTTCCATGTAGAAAACAGACTCACACCCACTCAGAAGATGAGACACGACCATGGACCAGAAGCTGCACTGCAGCTGCATCACTACCCACTTCAAACCCCTCCGAGCCATACATGAAG
>NW_020769348.1:1291462-1337144 GCF_900518735.1 Pseudonaja textilis
GATAGATAGATAGATAGATAGATAGATAGATAGATAGATAGATAGATAGATAGATAGATATGGAAGGACAGACAGACAAATCTCTCATTTGAAAGCACTTGCTTGAATACAGCACTTGCTTGAATTCTTGCAATGTAACCTTAACCTTTCTTCTAATGATGGCTTATAATCAGAGCTCTTGTAGTCTTATTCCTGGGATTAAGTGTTCTTGGCCCAGACTGTAAAGAAAGGAATCTGACAGATGCATCTCACAAAAGCCTTCTACTCTAGAGCCCTTCAGATGTTTTAAATTACAGCTTCCATTGGACTCCATCAGGATGTTCAATACCAAAGCCCGACTCCCCATTCTGCTAAAATCTCACTGCGTATCACAGCTAATGACCTAACATGCTTGATTTTCTTTTTCTTTTTCCTTTTTAAAAAGAGGCCCGCAGGATAAATGCAAAGCGTGCTTTCAAGCAGTCAACCATTATTCAGCATAGCACATTAAAAAATGTTAAGTACTAGTAACAGTAATAGGATCGTAATTTAAAGGCTCATTAATTGATTTCTCCAATTTTCCTACATCCAGAATGAGATGGAAAACCATTAAAATGCTTTGCGGTGGCAAATAACACTGTCCCAACCTTAGAAGGAAAAAAGAAATAGAGCAGCTAAGCAAACAGATTGTGGCTAAGCTGTGGAATTCCTTAATATTCCTCAAAATATGAAGTTATTGCCAAGAACAATGTGAGCTGGTTGGATGTCACCATGGAGATGTGGAAAACTCCAAGAGTCTCTTGAATTTTTATCCCTCATGTGACCCAGCCTCCTTTTATTATTTTTAATTTGTTAACAGCTCAGTATTTTGAACTTCACAGCCCTTAAGGGACTTTTAAAAAAAAGCAGTAGGTATTTAACATACAATGGCTCACTTATTAAACATAAATGAAATGCCTACTTGAGGTGGTCAATATGGTATCTATCTAACTCCATGGGGCGAGGGAAATCAACTTTTTAAAAGTCCTATTAATAGGACCTTCAATAGGAACAGGAGGCTTGGGATTAAATGACATCTACACCCCCCTCTCAGTTGCCTCCTATTTCTGAATCATAAATGCATTTCCTTTATTATGAATGTGCTCAGCAGTGCTGGAATAGGTTTTTTTTAGAAAGACATCCATGGGAAGGGCATCAAAAAATTCAAGATGCGTGATTGAAACCTTGTCTGTTTTGAACTTATGTCACATGAGTTGCATGTAAAACCAGCAGAGCTTCAATCATGCAGGTCACAATCACTATTTTGATTTTTTTAACCTCACAAGAATCCCCCCCCCCCCCCCAGATAAAATAAATAAATAAAACAAAATGAAGATAGCCCTAACCATAACTGGGGAGACATTGATAGCATTCCAATATTTGAGCGGCTGCCACAGAGGAAAGGGTCAAGCAAGGGGACTGGAGGCTAAAACATATGAAGAACAGTTGCAGGAACTGGGCACGGCTAGTCTAGTGAAGAGAAAGACCAGGGGAGACATGAGAGCAGTATTCCAATATTTGAGGGGCTGCCACAGAGAGGAAGGGGTCAAGCTATTATCCAAAGCACCCGAAGGCCAGACAAGGAATAATGGATGGAAACTGAACAAGGAGAGATTCAACCTGGAGATAAGGAGAAACTTTCTGACAAGTGAGAGCAATCAACCAATGGAACAGAAGTTGCCCTTGGATGTTGTGGGAGCAACCATCACTGGAGACTTTCAAGAAGAGATTGGATTCCCATCTGCCAGAAATGGTGTAGGGTCTCCTGCTTGGGTTGGGGGTTAGACTAGATGACCTACAAGGTTCCTTCCAACTCTGTTAATCTAATCTAATTTAAACGCAACCTGGCTAAAGCTGAAAAAAGCTTGAGTTTTTTATTGAAGCAAACTGAAAAGCGTTTTCCACACTTCCGCTGCTTTAAGCTTCACTACCCTGTGCTGATTTCTTGCAAGAAAGACCCACTGGATTCAAGGGTACAGGTAGTCTGCGACTTATGACCACAACTGAGCCTAAAATTTCTGTTGCTAAACAAGACGGCTGTTAAGTGAGTTTTTGCCCCATTTTATAACCTTTCTTGTCGCAAGTGCTACGTGACAGATTTTAAGTTAGTAACACAGTTGGTGAGGGTTTCCTGCCTAAGCAGGGGGTTGGACTAGAAGACCTCCAAGGTCCCTTTCAACTCTGTTATTCTAAAGTTGCATAGTGTTGTAAAGTGAATCTGGCTTTGCCATTGACTTTTCCTTTCAGACAGTTGCCAAAAGTAATCACATGACCCCAGGACACCCTGCAACCGTCATAAATATGAGTTAATTGTCACATGTCTAAATTTTGATTTCATGACCCTGAGGATATTGCAATGGTCGTAATTGTGAAAAACGGTTGTAAGTCACTTTTTCAGTTCCATTGTAACTTACAGGAACGACCTGTTATAAATTGAGGACTACCTGTAGTAACACTTGAGAGGCATGAGATGCAAGGGCACCCCAATTCTGAAATTCTGGCAAATTCCCGCCCACAGGGTCACATGACCACATTTTGGGCCCTTAGCAACCAACCCACATCGGCAGTCATTGCTGGTGGCTCACTATCACATGACTGTAATTTACAATATTTTTACTTTTGCCAAAAAATTCAGCATTTATTTAGCAAAAACACCCCATGAAGAACAATGGCTTTACTTAACAACAATCTCAAAAAAAAAAAAGCCCTCATAAAAATCCTGTTGGTCATGTGATGACCTTCTTAACAACCATTGAGACTTAGGGTCGTAAGGCTCCATTACAGTCGTAGATCAAGGACTACCCATACCAGGGCTAGTATTCAGCCGGTTCTCACCGGATCGGGCGAACCGGTAGGAAGGATTTGGTGTGGGTTGCTGAATCAGTAGTATGTTCTGGCAGGTCACGCCCCCGACCCGGTCACCTGCCCGCCCGATACTCACTTCACCCCGCCCGCCTGACATGTGCCTAAGGTATTTCTTTCTTATTTTTCCCTCCCGACAATCAGCTGTAGATACAATCAGCTGTGCTGGGAATCCCCTTTGCTGAGGCCCAGGAAGGCAAAAAATGGAGGGAGGGGCTCCCCCCTCCATTTTTTTGCCTTCCTGAGCCCCAGAGGAGCCTTAGGGGAGCAAAGACACCCCTCAGAGGCTTTTCTGAGGGCAGAAAGCTCCCAAAACGGGACATGGAGGGGTGCTGCACGCCCCTTCCATGCTCTGTTTTTTTTCTTCTTCTCCTGAGCCTTAGAGGAGCGTTATGGGAGCAAAAACACACCCCACCCCACACCCCGAGGCTCCTCTGAGGCCCAGAAAGCCCCAAAAACGGGTGGGTGGGGCTGCAAAAAAGCAAAAAAAAAAAGGCATGCCCATCAAGCCATGCCCACAGAACCAATAGTAAAAAAAAAAATTTGAATCCCACCACTGACCCATACCCCAAATCTTTCCTCCGTGAAATCTTTGTAAAATTCAGCTCCCTGACAGTCCAATCTCCCCTCCAGCCCCCTGCAGTTTCTAGCCTTGTTTAAAAATGCTTTTCTTTCTTTCTTTCTTTCTTTCTTTGACTGTCTGGCCAGCCTCCAGCCATTCCACTTTTAATTAGGGGGATGCCACAAAACCAGCTTGTGAACACGGCTCCTTTTTCTGGCCTGGCTTCTCTTTGCCAACACCCTCATCCGTTTTCATTTCGAGGGAGGGAGGGAGGGAGCCGAAGGGAGGACAAAGGCTGATTCTCTGTCAGTCTGGAAATCCTTAATTGGTTTGTAAGCTGGCAAAACAAGCTCCTACAGTCTCCTCTGCTCAAATTTAAATTCAGCCTCAGGTTACATTTCCCTAGTTTGAAAAGAAAAGAAAAGAAAAAAGAGAAAGAGAGGAAGGAAAAGGGGGGGAAACAGTGGGTGGGTGAGGAGTCAGAGCTAATAAATACAGGGAAAGAAATGTCTTTAACACATCATCTTTGAGTGCAGCTACATTGCCAATTAGCTCACGGAAGCTACTTCTCCGATGTTGTCCCACAATTTGGACTGCCATGTGCATTATCATAGAAATTTGTTGGCTGTTGCCTTGGTAACCAGCAACTGTTTCCTGGTGCATGCCGGGAATCTTACATAAGGTGCGCAAAGGATTATGACACTGGGTACCAGATTCATAAATTATAAAAATAGAGAATTAGACAGGCCCTCGTTTGTTAGTTCTTATTTTTCTTTCCTCCTTTACTTCCTTGCTTTTTCTTCTTCTTTTTCTATCTTCATTTCCTGTTTTCCTTTTCCCTTCCTTTCCCTCTCTTCTCTATTTTACTTAGCTTCTTCCATTGCAGTTTCCTTTTCCCATTCTGTCTCCTCTTCCCATCTTCCCTCCCATTTCTATCTTCTCTTCCAGTCTTCCCTTCCCATTCTCCCCTTCCCTTTCTTCCAATCACTCTCTTCCTTCTTCTTCCTTCTCTTCTCTTTTCTCCTCCCTTTTTCTTCCCTTCTCTTTCCCTCTTCCTTCCCCTTCCATTTCTACTTCACTTTGTTTCTTATCTTCTTTCTCACTTTCTCTTCCTTCCCTTTCCCATCCTTTCCTTTCCTTTTTTCTTTTCTTTCCTTTCCCTTCCCTTCTTCCCTTTCCCTCTTCCCTTTCTGTTTCTTCTTTCCTTCTTTATTTCCCTTCCCTTTTCTTTCCTTTCCTTGTTAGCTTATGAATAGAATTGTTTGTATATTTGCCAAATTGTTAGTTATTGCAATGCGGAGGGGGAGCATATACATTTAATTGTACAAACCTAGTCCTTAATACTTAGCATCTTAAGGCAGTTGCCAGAGATCATAGAAAAGTGGTTATCGACATTAAATGAGCTTATTATCTGATTTAATGTCGATAACCACTTTTCTATGACTTCCCCATTAAGTGTTTAGGTCAATAAGCTTATATCTTAGTTTGAAGAACTAAATCAGCTTTCAAAGAATAAAGCTAACTATTTTTAAATGATGCCATTTTTGACGCAGACACCTGTTTTCCTGCCTCAGGAAGTGAAGTTGGTTTGGACTTTGTGTGTTGCTGTCATTTACTGTAAACTGCAATTGTTCTGATTTTCTAGGGGGTGAAAGAGAGACAGAAAATGTAAAAACAGTTCAGCGTTGTGCAGTTCAGGAAGGAAGAAAACTTTTTTCAAACTTCCTTATTTTCATCTATAGAAAAAGAAGCCACTGCATGGAATTTTCATACTAATTTCTCCGTCATGCTTACTGATAGATTTTTCCAATGTGGAACTGTGCAGGTTTCCCTTCCCTTAACAGATAACAGATAATCAGAGTTGGAAGGGACCTTGTAGGTCATCTAGTCCAACCCCCCGGCCAAGCAGTAGACCCTACACCATTTCTGCAGCTCTCTGGATCCGTGTTCAGTCCAGGTATTATGAAAGATAGAAAATGATGGCAAGAAAATCTGGGATAAAAGTCAGGGGGGCGGGGGGAATTCCTGTTGCTGAGAAAATCCTCTGGAATAGTTTGGTGAAAAGTTATTTGTTTGTTTTTTCCTGCTCACAGATCAAGTACCAGTTGCATGCTGTTAAATTTGTGAATTAGTATATAGAGATAGTCTTCAACTTACAACAGTTTGTTGAATGACCGTTTGAAGGTACAATGGCATTGAAAAAAGTGACATGACCTGTTTTCACACTTACAACCATTGCAACATTCCACCACGGTCATGTGATCAAATTCATATACTGGCAACTGACTCATATTTATAACTTTTGCTGTGTCCCAGGGTCATGTGATCACCTTTTGCCCCCTTCCGACAAGCAAAGTTAACAAGGAAGCCAGATCCACTTTACAACACTATACAAATTTAGAATAACAGAGTTGGAAGGGATCTTGAAGGGCTTCTAGTCCAACCCCCTGCTAGGCAGGAAACCCTATACCAGTGTTGGCGAAGCACCAGAAACTGGAACAGCAGTGATTCACTTAACAACTATGGCATGAAAGGTCATAAAATGGGGCAAAACTACTATCTCACTCATAAAATTTGGGCTCAATTGTGAAGGACTACCTGTGCAATGAAATTCACTTGTCTCATGATGTCTCAGAGTTTGAAGAGGAAGTACATTTTTCATCGACAAAGGCACACACAAACACATTGAGTTGACTGTAAGGTACTGCTCAGTCTACCTTCTCTTTATTTAATATCCAGCTGTGTGAGAAACATCTATAAATAAATAGCACTGTGTACACCAAAAAGCATTTCATGCTGGTAATTTTAAATGATGTATTGCCCAAGCAAGCTTTTCTACTTCTTTGAGCACTTCGGGTTTGTTTTACCTGTTGTATTATTGCTTGCCTGTCCAGATTCACAAGAGAGAGAGAAGCACAATGAAAATTGTTTGAGATGAAACCATCTGATAAATCCTCCTGTTTAAAAAAAAGAAAAGAATCCCTTTCTTCAGAAATATTATTTTTCTTTCCTTTTAAAACATTACCAATAATTGAACATTTTAAAATGCCACTTTCTCGTAGATAAAAATAGTACATTTTCTCTTTGTAACAAAATGTAGAGATTCTAACACTTATCAGCTAGTACAAGGGTCAGCAACCTGCAGCTCTGGAGCCGCATGTGGCTCTTTCATCCTTCTGCTGTGGCTCCCTGTTGCTAGTCAGCTCCACAATTGATAGGACTTTCTGTTAGGACAGGTAGAGGAAAAAGGATGTCACGCTAAGAGGAGACGCTATGGTGGGGGAACCGGACTTCTGGCTGGCTCCAGAATTGAACGGGGGGCTTCCGGTTAGGACCTTTGTGGCTCTTTGAGAGTTTAAGGTTACCAATCCCTGAGCTAGTATAAAACAGTGGCATAAAAAGAAACCCAAGGAGGTCAAGGCCTGTCTTGCTATAGCAGTAGTAGTAGCTCTTAGCCTTATATACTGCTTCATAGTGCTTTACAGCAGGGGTCACCAATCTTTTGGACCTCAGGGACCACCAAACTCATAATTTTAGATCCCAGGGACCACTAACTAGTTCTGTGGGCAAGGCCTAATTTGTGGGTGTGGCTTGGTGGTCATGTGACTGGCTGGGCATGGCTTGTATGTAATTATAAATATTTATATAAATATTGAATTTTTTTTATAAAAAAGAGCAACTTTTACCCAAAATCAGGCAAAGCAGGCAAGCCGATTTAGTTGCTCACAGAATCACAGATTCATTCAGTGATCTATCTATCTGCCATTGGCTAGCTCAGTCTGTCACATAAAATTTACTAGCAAGCAAACTCACAAAATTAACTCACAACACACCATGCACGTAAATATTGAATTTTTTATAAAAAGAGCAACTTTTCCCCAAAATCAGGCAAAGCAGGCAGATTGAGTTGCTCACAGAATCATTCAGTGTTCTATCTATCTGGCATCGGCTAGCTCAGTCTCTCAAATTTGCTTGCCGTGAGTCTGCACTGAATTTGCTTGCAAGCAAACCTTCCATCCTAAGGGAGGTTTGGCTGTGCTGAGCCAAAGATCTAAAGACTAGCTAGAGAGCAAGAAATGCAACCAGTTCCTGCTTCCTAGCTAATCTAAATCTCCTAGCACAGCAGAACAGATGATGGTCAGAAAAAGGAAAAACAGCAATTTAGCAGGCAAGTTTGCTGGGTAAGGAGTGAGTGGGTGGCAAGGGTTCACGCGGGCCATGTGGGCGGCGCAGCCTTGTGTTTCTGTGCAGCCTGGATTAGTTACTTTGGGGGGGGGGGTGCTCTGGGAGTGAGATTTCTATGAGGCCCACCAAAATTTTCTCATGGCCCACCAGTGGGCTGTGGCCCACCGGTTGGCAACCGTTGCTTTATAGCATTCTCTTAAGCAGTTTACAATGTCAGCATATTGCCTCCAACAATCTGGCTCCTTATTTTACCGATTGTGGAAGGATGAAAGGCTAAATCAACGTTGAGCCGGTCAGGATCGAACTCTAGACTGTGGGCAGAGTTCGACTACAGTACTGCATTCTAACCACTGCACCACCAGCGCTGCTAGCTAAACCTGACATATTTTCTAAACTAGGGTTTCTCAAATTTAGCAACTTCAAAATATGTGCATGCTGGTTGTGGGATTCTCAGAGAAGAAGTCTACACATCTTGAAGTTGCTAAGTCTGAGGAAACACTGCTCTAAACTAGGTAAAATGTCACTGAAGGTTAAGAACAAACACAGATGAGATCATCTCACTTGAGCAAAATGAAACTAACCTTCGTGTTTCTGTTGCTGGTGGCAGTGGGATTGAATGGCACTGTGGACTGAGCCAGGCAAGCTTACCTTCTGAGGAAGAATTATGCATGACCTACATCACAACTGCTCAAGTTCCAAATCTGTATTTCCTAAGGATACAGGTGTCAACTCATAAAACATTTTGTATACACGTTTTATAGTTGACAACAGAAAGAAGGTGGGGGGGGGGGAGTTTCAAAGAGCAGGCAGCAGTGTGGAATTGAAAGTACATTCCATTCATATTTTCTTCAAAGACTGATTGGATGGCTGAAGCTTCTGCCATGAAAAAAATCTAATTGGAAAGCATGATTGATGACTCTTGGCTATGGACGTTTTTTGTTGGATGATACACGGGGGGTGGGGTGGGGTGGGGAAGCAGGATCAAGGGTGACATTGAATTACATATTTCAGTGTTGGCTACACCCAGGTTAGTGCCGGACATAGAATGTTACCTTCAAATAAATCCTCTTTAGTTTTGGGAGTGTGCTCGAGGCTCATTAATTGGAGTAACTGCCGGAAATCTGACAACAGGTGGGTGTTTGAAGAGTACATGTAGGTTATTATCCAATGATACCCAGACTACCCAGAACATTATCTTAACAGAAAGCAAACCCCATTCCCTTCTAACACTGATGATGTTACCTAGTCAGGTAATGAAATGTCTGCAAGAAAACAACCAACTTAGAAAACAACCAACTTAGTGAGCACCAATTTAGAGACCCCGTTATTCAGCCCTTAGCTACAAATATTCTCCTCTATTGAAACTTTCTTCCTCAATCTATATATAGTTTTATATATATATAGACATCTTTCTTGTCTGTCTTCCAACTAGTGCTAATAGCCTTTATTACGGTTGGCAAGGATTCTTTTGCTTTCTTTGGCATGCAGGCTGCAAGCATCTGGCAATGGTTGTGTGCTTGTATGATGGTTTTCTCCCTGAGCAACATGATTGAGAACCAGTGAATGTCAACAGGTGCATTTGAAATAGCTTTAAATGATGTCCCAGTCTGAGTGTGGAGACCTTCTTTCAATGCAATAACTTGTCCAAGATGCCAAACTGGAAATATAATTGTAATATTTCATTCTCACATCAATGGTCTTGGCAATACATTTCTCAGTTATGCATATGACAAATGGATAATTGGCATTACATCGATTTTAAAGCTAGGAAGCTATTAGTTCTTTCAGTCAAATATCCGCTAGGAAAAACATATCCCACAATAGGGTCTTTGTTCAAATTCCCTCCGAAATGAAATTGTATATTAATGATAATAGACATTTCTTGATGAGTATATGCACCTGGGAGAAGATGCACTTAACTATCTAGAAAATATAGCTCTGGAAAAACAAATTAATCCATTTATCAGCTCATCCTCTGCATTCAAAAGAATGATTGGGAACAGTGATTACAGCAAGAAGAATAGTTTTACTTGTGAAAAACAGAAATTAGATAATGATTTAAACCAGTTTTTCTTTCCTTGGGTTCCCCAATGTGACCTGATTACCTTTCTCATGAAAACTGGGAATGATGAGAGCTGCTGGATGATAATATCATGGAATCAAATTTGGCAAAGTGTCACTCTATAACTTGAATCTTTTTTCATTAATTTGGAACCTAGAAACAAACTAAATATTTGCTAAATTGATTCAAGATATGAAAATAAGTTTTAATAATTAAAACAACAACTATCAGCGATACATGCAACTTGCTTTCCTCATGCAGGATAAAAATGTTGTCAGTCATCAATCTGTACTGGAAGAAAAGTTGTTTACCCATCGTAAATATACAAAGATGAAAAACCAAGAAATAATGATCTGTTATAACAAATCAGATACAACAAGAAAAAAAAGTATCTGAAAAGAATGCATCAGTTCTGGAAAGAACAACATCTAAAATCAGGACAGAGGCTAGCAGATCAAAGTTGATTTAAAATACAATATAAAGTATTTACAGAAGCAGAATTAGATGAACTGCACATTGTACAAAAGATCAGGTTTTGATAGTTAAATAGTTTTGAAACTTGCAAAAGGCGAAGAACTAATTTACATCTAGTCTGGATTCATTATAAAAAGGCATTTGATTCGTTATCACATGGTCAGATCATCAAATATTTTAAAACATCTGATGTCAGTAAAACATTTGGATGCTATATAAAAATAATAATGAAGCAGCGCAAGACAGAATTGGTAGTTGGAAATAAAAAATATGGGCTTGTCAACATTAGGAGTGGCATCTTCCAGGGTGACTCATTATCATCCTATTTGTCATTATAATGATCCACTTTCAGTGATTTTGAAGAAAACACATTTTGACTACCCAACCACAAAAATTGCTAATAAAATCTCATATTTACTTTATATGGTTGATCTGAAGCAGCATGGAAAATCAGAAATCAAAATCCAGTCACTGACAAATACTGGAAGAATTTTTAGTACAGATGCAACAGTGGAACTTGGCGAGAGAAATGTGCGATAGTAGCAATAAAGCAGTTTAAAAATCACAGGCAGGAATGGAATTGATATGCTGAATGACCAAACTATTAAGAGCCATCTTCATGAAGCCTACAAGTATCTGGACATTTTAACATCAAGCAAAGGGCAAGTTTAAAATGTGATTACCAAAGAATATATCCAAGGAGGGGGGAAATTGCCAAATATAACATTGAATGGTGGAAAAACCATCAAAGCCATCTTTTTTTTTTTCTTTTTCTTTTTATGACCATGTAATCCCTTGCTTCAGGGTGGAGTCGGGGCAACTGAATGGAACTGAGCATTTACTGGCCGGATGCCCTTCCTGATGTCTAAGTGGAGTTTGCAGTACATATTTTTTTCTTTGAGCCCTGATAAGAGAAACATATGTCACTGCCTGGGATTGAACTATCAACTCTTCAAGTGTGAATTGGTATTCTTTCCCTCTAGGCTATTGTGCCACTCACCATCAAAACCATTAATATCTAGACCATATCTATGATATGATACACTGCTGGGATTATTAAATGGACACAAGCTGAACTGGACAGCTTGGATCAAAGAAACAAGAAAACTAATGACTATATACGATGCATTATATCCCCATAGTGATATTGATAGATTATACCTGCCTGGCAGAAATGGAGACAGAGGACTACTTCAAGTCAAACAAACTGTTGAAGAAGAAAAACATGCATTGGCTGATTATGCAAAAAGACAGTCAAGAACAAGCATTGATGCCAGTTAAAAACTGGAACTTAATGAATGTATAGGAAACACAATGTGAATATCAAATGAATGTAATATGCACATGAATTGAATGCCTGGCAAGGAAGAACATTACACAGTCAATTTCTGTAAAAGATTGAGGGAAAAGTCAATAAAAATAATACCTGGCAATGGCTTACAACTGGAACATTAAAAAAAAAAGAAACCGAAGCGTTGATTTTGGATGTTCAAGAGCAAGTTATTCAAGCTAATGCAATTAAGGCTAGAACTGAAACATTTGTCAAATAGTTCAAGGAGCACACTTGGCAAAAAGGCAAAATAAACAATAGATCATGTTCAATAGATTATGAAGATAACACAAACTGATTATAAACAAGGCACAACTCTGCCACCAAAAATGATTTACTGGAACATCTGTAAAAAAATAAAGCTGTTCCAATAATGAAAACTTGGCGGGAACATAGAGTTGGAAAGGTAGTTGAAAATGAGTAGGTTAAAATTGGAGAAGATCACAAAGTATCAAGATCTGAAAATTGAGCTTGAACAATTATGGCATAAATCCACTATGGCAGTCTCAGTGGTTATCGGGACATTGGGGGCCATACCAAAAAATCTTGGATTGCAATTAGAAAATTTGCCCATTAACGAAATCTCCATCTGTCAATTACAAAAGGTCAGTCTGCTTGGATCCACATATATACTACCCTGGTACATTACAGGTTCTGGGGAAGAATCCAATGTTTATGAAGGCCAACCCCAGCTAAAGAACTGACAACCTGTGATTTGACATTGTTATGTATATAACTATTGTTATTATTATTATTTCTTCACATCAAACAACTTAGTTGGCAGGCCCTTAGAAAATGGTGGCCCTGTTATTGCTGTTGCCCCTAAAAGAGAAAAATGTGCTCCGTAGATCGTCTTCCTTTTCTATTTTGTCTTGGTTTAATGACCCTTGCAAAGCTTGAGCTGTAAGTTGTTAGAAATCTAATCAGCAGATAAAGGTCTCCTCTCACTCTGCCAAGGAAAGGAAGGTTGACTTTATAAATCTTTTGGATTATGCAGGAGCTCTGTAGGGTATCCTTGGTCTAAATGACGACAGCTCACTAGAGGTTTAGAATGTATGGTCCTCGTTCCCGTCCCTCCCTCCCTCCTCCCCCACCCCTTGCTCTCTCTGAGTCACAACGCCAGCAAACTGAATTACAGGGCTAGAATTGGCTTGAGCTGGTGCATTGATTATTTTGCATGCTGCTCAGCTGAGATGAATGGACCCGGCGTGTTTGTGTGTGCGTGCTCCGGAGATCTGTCTTTGCAGAGAGCGGGACAGCTGTATCCACAAGGGGATCACCAATCATCCTGTGAGGAACTGCTTCTGTCCTTCAACAGGCAATTAACGTGAGTCCATTACTGCTCCCCGGAGGCCCCTGGGGGCCTACAAAAGGCATTGACTGAAAGGTCAGAAACCTCACGAGGGCAAGGAAGAAGCTGTGCCTAGCGAAATGGAGTGGAAAGTAGTCACTATTTATCACCTGCTAGTAATTTAAGAGAGGGGGAGGAGGAAGAGAAAGGAGGGGAGAAAAAAAAAAGGATGCCATACACTAGGTATTCATCATGGCGAGCATGTGGCAGCTATGAACACATAAATAAAAACTGTAGGAGCATCTCTTCTTTGCCAGGGACAAGGCATTAAGTAAGCTCTCCATGAGCACTGAGCTGGGGAAGAAATTGACAAGTTGCTCCTAAAGTAATATTTCAACAGGGACGGTGAGGAAGAGGGACATCTGCTGATGTATTCTCCGGCTCTTCCATGCCGATGGAAGTGAGAGGAGAGTGGTGGTGTTGCCCCTGCGTGATATTTTGTGTGGTTATGGCGAATCTGCCCACCAAGAACTAAGGAAAACAATTTAGCAATAAAACATTAAGTAAGTCAAGATTTCCCTACCCGGTAATATTGGCCCCTGGGTTAGGGGAGTCAAACATCAAAGAAAGGGCTCTACCAGATAATGGCAGGCCTGTTGTTTTCCTAAGAGGCCTTGAGACGAAACTGCTCCCTTGCCACCAGCAATTCAGAAGAACTCCAACTCAACATGTCTAAACAAACCACTAACTTAATTTGGCAGTTTTATGACTAAAAGCACAACGTGATAAAAGTGACATATGGGTGGCCAGGAGGTGGACCAGGCAGAGCCAAGCTGGGCCATGCTGAGGACCTTGTACATTGTGGTTTGGAAGCCCAAGAGGTGCATAATTAGTTCCTGATGTGCATCTGGACAGATGTTTAACTTGGCAAAAGGGGAGGCTCTATATCCAAAACCTCTGCAAACATATTATTTAGCTAAAAAGGAAGGGAATTTATTCCCTTTGCATGGTCCTTTTCTGGGAACTTAAACAAGAAAGAACTTGATGAAGTATCAACTGTAGAAATTTTGTGGGTAAGAGGAAGGTAGTTATGGGGCAAAGGGAACAGTTGGAGAGTGTGAGTAAAGTGTGTTTTTGGAGGCCAAAGACACCACATGAAAGCTTTGGTTGTTTTAAAAGCAGAGCCTCTTATTCATGATTTATGCTCATTCAAAAATTTCCATCTCAAAGAAGATCCAGGGTTGCTCATAGGGAAAATATTTGGTTCCAAAAACCAATTACAAACACTGGAGCGCTAACCATAGCAGGAATTCTGTCCAAGTTGTGAGATTTTATGGCCTCATTTGAATGGGACAATGTGCAGTCTATAAGTAAATATAAGAGGCACATGTGTGAGCTGCATCTGCTCCAGCATCCACATAAATTCTGGCTCTATCATTTTATCTTGTCTGTTTGAGCAAAAGGGGTGGTGGTGTCCACATTTGATTCTTTCTTTAGACCTTGCTGCTCAACCCAATGCAGAGTATAAGGAGGATGTGGTTAAGATGGATGACCACTAGACTTTACATTATGTCTAATAAAGTGTTTCTCAACCTTAGGAACTTGAAGATGTATGGACTGCAACTATTAGAGGCTGGAGAATTCTGCTGTCAACCCTGAAGCTGGCCTGGCCAAAGCCACCTTGGAGCTTCAGTGCTGCCACACTAGAGCTGAGGGTTGCGGGGGGGGGGGGGGTTAGAGATAGCTGGGGCTGCGTAGTCAACATAAAATACTCTCTCTTGGGAACCAAGGACCTTTTCACACCTGGTCAGAGGAAAGAGGAGTGATGTCACATTCGGCCGTGTGACTGATTGTTTGGGATTGGGGGGAAAACTTTCACTTCTAATTAGGTGAAAACCGAGGGATCCTTCAGAATCAGTTTTCACCAGATATGTGCCAATTTGATATTTCCAATAAAGGAAATAGGAATCTACCTGTGATGACCCGGAGCATGGCACAAAGACAACCCAGCCAGATAGTAAGTAGAGGTCGCTTTATTAGCTCTAACTTTGCCCCCAATGTCCCAGTTAACTTCCGGTTTGGAGAAAAACTTTCCCAGGAACCTGCAACAGCCTTTGGCTGCAGATATTCCAGTCCAAAATGTTGGAAACAGAAAACTTTAAACTATAAATCCAACGAAGCAAGATAAAGTAATAAATCCAGGGCATGTTAAGGAGTTCCAGAAGTGAAGAAGCACAGCAGTAAATTAAACCAGTTGGGAGGATGCCAGGAATACAAATAACAACAGCCAACTTTAGATAAATTCAATGTTTGTTCCCGGAAAACGCAGCTTTCAACTGCCTCTCCTTTAAAACTCCCTACCCAGGTGTGCCTTGTGAATGGAATCAGGGCCCTTTCTTCCCTTGTAAGCCATGCAACCCGCGTTGCTCTCTTCTCCATTCTTTCCTGTGTGCCCTAGGATGAAGAGAGGGTGGGCCTTGGTCTTCCTCTGAACCCCCTCTCCCTTGTTCTACCTCTTTCCTGCTCTGCCCAGCCTGACTTTGCCCTTCCCCAGTTTCCTCCACAGCCAACTAAGCTACTTTCCCGCTCCCTGTCAGCTGTTTGTCTTCCTCCTCAGAGTCAGACTCCTACGGGAGGGGGGCATGACACTACCTGCCTCTGTGTTCTTTGCTTGCAATGGATCTATTACTTGGAACCCTGACCTCTGGGAGTTAAAGTCCAGACATCTTCAAGTTGCCAAGTTGAGAAACACTGGTCTAATGTAAAACAGGCTTTATATTTTGAAACCAAGATTTCGTCTGCCACACCATTGCCTCCCCCACATACAAACTTCATTTCTTCTGGCTTTCAGATTTCAGATGCTAATGCTTTATTGTTAATGCTCTGCAAAAATGTGAATTCCTAAATAAATGTCTTCCTTCGCAAAAGAAAATTAAAATTCTTCCCTTTCCCCCCTCCACCAAAAATACGGATTTTGAACATGTCTCTGGATGACATTTTTAAATGTTGAAGACCATGGGCTACTACTGATACTGCCTGTCTCCTTTTAATTCTGAAGCCTCCCTCATACTTCCCTATATCCAAAAATCCCATGGGAATTATAGCCTTCAGAGTGATTTTCTTAATGGAAGTATGAAGAATCGGAGAGACTGCAGGACACAGAAGAGAGAATTGTACGATGATGCCCAGAACACGCAAATACCTCTTGGCCACTTAGTAACTTAGTAACAGGCCACTGTCAGATCCAAGTTGAGTGCCATGGGGGTATTTAGCCAAAGATTATAGTAAAAGCCATTCTCTATAATCAACAGTTCCAACCTGCATCACTCTTCCTCCTTTCATGTTGCTCTTACTAAAATCAAATAAATCTATGATACCAAATCATGTGACAAACATTACACTTAGCTACTGTCCCACAGGGACCGGATTCACACATTTCACTGAGTTGATATGGGGTTTCCTTTGTTTGGCCTAGAGTATGAAGCTAATTGTCTATTGTGATTTATAAATTGTGTGTTATCGGTTCAATAGTGTATGTGTATATGTTTGCATACACCCACATGTTCAACTGTGAATCAAATGGTATCCCTGAAAACCTTGTTCCTTTAAACTAGAGGTATATAATTTATCCAACTATATGAATGTAGATGATAAGCAACATCTACAACTTATACTAGCTGGTTCCTACCTGAATGGCTGAAGTGATACATCATGTCAAGCCTTAATGTAATATAGTTGCTGATGGACTCTATCGTTGATAAACTGTGATTTATGGCCTAGGTCAATATGCTAACATGGTCCATTGTGATTTATTTTTATTGGTTAAAGACAGGTTCTGAGGCAACATGTGAATTCATTCTGCACAACATTGTGCCCCTGATGAAGTGCAGTTATTTAAAGTGAACTTCAAACAATGTGGAAAGGAAAAGAATATGAACGGGCGTTTCCAGGTTAGAAACTAATTTTTCTACCAGACTATTTTTCTCTTTATTTTAAAAAAGAATCCATGCTGGTATGTTGGCAACTGAATAACGGTAGAATATGCACATAGCTATATATTGCATTTACGGCAATCCTTAAAAAAATATACCAAGTAGTTCTGGCCTATGTTTAATGACAAAATTTCTTTCCATCATGGCTATATTGCTTTATAAGGGTGAGATTAAGCTGGTATTAAATTTATTGGGATAAAATGCCTAAATCTTGCAGATTATCTGTCAATGGATGACTTGAAAGCCTGGTAGATTATCCAGTGAGGATTTAACCTATTTGTTTCTATGACATCTGTTGAATGTTGCATTCTACTCCATAAGGAATTGCCCAAAAGGCAACGAGTAAAAAACTAGTTCCAATATCTCACCTCTAATATGCACGGTTCAAGTATTCCACATTCAGAAGTACTGATGATGACTAGAAAATGACAAAAAAACGAAGTCTACAAGCATCTCTGCCAAAAAAAAAAAAAAAAACCCAGAGGGATAGAATCAAGATCATGTGAAGTGTTAATACCACTTTATAATACCTTGGTAAGGCCACACTTTGAATACTGCATTCGCTTTTGGTCACCACAATGTAAAAAAGATGTTGAGACTATAGAAAGAGTGCAGAGAAGAGCAACAAAGATGGTTAGGGGTCTGGAGACTAAAACATACAAAGAACGGTTGTTGTAACTGGGTATATCTAGTTTGATGAAAAGAAGGACTAGGGGAGATACGATAGCAGAGTTCCAATATCTCAGGGGTTGCTCCAAAGAAGAGGGAGTCAAGCTATTCTCCAAGGCACCTGAGGGCAGGACAAGAAGCAATGGGGTGGAAACAAATCAAGGAGAAAAACAACTTAGAATTAAGGAGAAATTTCCTGACAGTGAGAACAATTAATCAGTAGAACTACTTGCCTCCAGAAGTTATAAATGCTCCAACACTGGAAGTTTTTAAGAAGAGATTGGATAACCATTTGTCTGCAATGGTATAGGGTTTCCTGCCTAAGCAGGGGGTTGGACTAGAAGACCTCCAAGGTCCCTTCTAACTCTGTTAATCTATTCTATTCTATCTCGAGCCAGGATGTTCAACTCTGACAACTTTAGCACTTGTAGACTTGAACTCTTAGAATTCCCTAGCCTGCCTATAAATATAGGACACTGAAACGGCTGTAAACAGATGCGGGTTGCCAAACATCTGCATTTTTATCCCACGACCACGGAGATGCTCCCGGTATGGGCACCAGGAGCTGGAGTTCAGGGTTATACCTAAGCCATTGCAATAGATTTGTCTCCAAAAATCTAAAGAACACTCAAGTGCTGTTACAGAATAGTCACAAACAAGGTTAGTCAGACAACCAGCTTTTACCGCAAAGAGATAGTGGCCCTAGTAACAATAAAGATCACTTTCTACACAGCCTAAAAGTCTACTCCTATTATGTGTAGCCCAAGGTTTTAAAAATGGATTATTTTCTCATGCCCTTTCATTGTAACAAGAATCTAGCAATCTATTTTTGTCAGGCTTGGCTGTTGCACAACCTGTCTGGTCTTGGGTTCCCTTCTACTCATCCCTTCACTAAATGAAAGGAGAAGGGGGGGGGGAGTACAAAAGTGTTTTCTTATTATTGTATTTGCTGCTCCATTACGTTTCGTAAGTAACAATGCCAAGGACTTCAAATGGAACATATTGTTAGGAGCTGTGCCAGAAAATAATCACTGAACCAAAATGACCAATCTGACCTTTCGGAGGCCTTGTCTTTCTTCAGCTTTAAAAGGCAAAGAATAACTATGATCAAGGAGGCCAGCATAAAGTGGTTTGTATATATCCAGCAACCCAAGCATGACAAGATCAAAAGCAACAATTCATATAGTTAGTCCCTGACTTACGACCACAACTGGAAACTAGGATTTCCATTGGTAAGCAAGGCCGGTTGTTAAGCGAGTTGCACTACTTTTGCCACACTTGCTAAGCAAATTGCTGTAGTGGCTAAGTGAATCTTGTGGTCATTAAGCAAATCTGGTTTCCCTTACTGACATTACTTGTCCAAAGCTGGATGGGAAGGTTGCAAATAGGCATCATATGATCCCAGGACACTATAACTGTTGTAAATAGATAATGGTTGCCAAGCAAGCATCCACATTTTTATCACATGACCACGGGGATGCTCCCGGTGTGAGGACCAGTTGTAACCAGGGGTGGGCTGCTACTGGTTCTCCCCAGTTCAGGTGAACCCGTAGCAAATTGTATCATTTTTAATTGTCGGTTTGGCAAACCAGCAAATCCCACCCCTGGCTGGCCCCACCCACCCCACCCCTCCCACATGGCCAATATTGGATCCCAGGTAAGTACAGGGCCCACGTGGAGGCTTTAGGAGGATGAAAAACAGGCCTCCGGGCAGTTCCAGAAGAGGGCCTTCAGAGCCCAAGGAGGCTGTTTTTGCTCTCTCCAGAGGCTCGAGGAAAACCTCCAGAGCCCGGGGAGGGCAAAAACACCTCCCCACCACCAGCATGCAGGAGGCCAACTAGGCCACACCCACCATGGCCACGCCCACCCAGCGATCAGGCAGAGAACTGGTTGCTAAAAATTTTGAAATCTACCCCTGGTTGTAACATTTCAGTGCAATGTAAACTGACACCAAACAAATGGCTGTAAGTTGAAGACTACCTGTATGAATGACTATTAATGGAAATGTACTCCATTTGTTAATTTTATGTTACCTCGATTGTAAATTCCTTGCTGGCTTCCCGCTAGTTTTAATTCTGTCCTGTTTTTTGTTTTCTGCCTGCAATACAGGAATCTAAAATACTTAAGAGATATCAACAGAAGTAACATCCAGTGGGGATGTAGAATCACAAGAAGGTCTTCCAATATTTCAGGGACTGGAGCAAGGAAGAGGGAATCAACCTATTCTCCAAAGAATCTGAAGGCAGGACAGTGCTCCATCACTGAAGGCTTTCAAGAAGAGATTGGATGGTCTGAAATGGTACAGGGTTTCCACCAAGTTCCTTTCCAATTCTGTTATTCTGTTACTTAGGTAGCATGCCGTTGGCCATATTACCAAAGCAGGCAGGAAGAGAAAAACAAATAGAGGGGAAGGACAAAGCATTTAAATTGAAATATTTTTTTGTGCATTCACAAAAATATCCTTTTAAGTTTCTGGGCTAGGACAAGGGCTAGAGAAGATTCTGTTCAAATCCACTTTCAGCCATAGATGCTCATAAGAATGACTGATTTGAGATAATCAGTGCCTCTCAGGGCTGCTACAGTTGGGATAAATCTATAATCTGTCTACTGAACAATCTTTAATTCATACGTTTAAATCAAAAACTTATATATTGGTTTAAAGTATTTCTTAAAGATTCTGCATCAAAGCTTTTCACCTTCCTTATTAAACATTATTTCTGCTTTTCAATCGCTGCATTTACTTCCAGTTTGTTTGCAAAGTCGCTGTGTCTTCGACCCTCCCCTCCACAAAAAAGGGAGCAATTATAATTTATTATGCAGTAATTGTTACCTAAATGTTTTTGAATAAGCAGAAATCACATCTGTTTAGGAATAAGTTCCGCGCTGAGAGAATTCCCTTTGAAATAGAGGCAACGTTCTCCAATTCCGTAACTGTACACATAAAACAACAAATTTATTTCCCCACTGCGTCCATTACATTCCCAAGTCAAACGGCATCTTCTTCCCCTTCCCATATTAAAGCCTTTGATTTAATGGAGGTTTTAACTACTGGTTCTTCAGGGAATGTTCAGGAGGCTCTGCGCAGATTAGGTTATTGGAAAGTATAGTTATTTGCTTGTAAAGTGGCAGCTCCGTGTCAAAATTGATTTTCTCTAGTGCGGCAACAGTAAGGAAGATAAGCCACTGCTTTGCATCCAAAATAACATGATCTCCACGCCTCTGGATTAGGTTTCATCCCATCCTGATTTTCTTCTCGAGATAAGAGTTTTTCATTGACCAAAATGAAGGGGGCCCAAAGCTGGCCTATCTCCCCTCTGCTTAATGCCAGACGATTCTGAGGAAGACATATTTAGCCTTGTATCTTCTCAGAACATCGAATAATAGAGCTGGAAGGGACTGCTCGAGCAGGAGATTCTGTACCATTTCAGACAAGTGGCTGTCCAATCTCTTCTTAAAAGATTGATGTATTGATGGAGCGGCCACAACTTCTGAAGGCAAACTATTCCATTGATTGATTGCTCTCACTTCATTAGGAAATTTATCTTTATTCTAGGTTGTTTCTTTCTTTGGATAGTTTCTTGTGTTGCCTTCTGGTGCTTTGGAAAGTAGTTTGACCCCCTCATCATTGTAGGAGCCCCACAAATATTGAAACAGTGCTATCATGTCACCCATGGTCCTTCTTATTAGACTAGACATACCGAATTCCTGTAACCATTTTCTTCATATCTTTTAGCCTCCAATCGCCTCATCACCTTTGTTGCGCTTCTCTTTATTCTTTCAAGATTCTCAAACAGAGGTGGTATTCAGCAGGTTCTGACCAGTTCTGGAGAACCAGTAGCAGAAATTTTGAGTAGTTCGGAGAACCAGTAAATGCCACCTCTGACTGGCCCCGCCCCCATCTATTCTCTGCCTCCCGAGTCCCAGCTGATTGGCTGGGTCTTCTTTGGTTGCCCTGCACAGGAGAATGGAGCTGGAAAGCAGGTTAGTGGGGTGGGGAGAGAATGGGGAATTTACAGTATCCTTTCCCTGCCACGCCCACCAAGCCACGCCCACAGAACTGGTAGTACAAAAAAAATTGAATCCCACCACTGCTCTCAACATCTTTTTTTTTTAATAATATGGTGACGACAATCTTAGAAATGGCCAAGCTTTGTGATTGATTGGAGTCAATCTAGTTAGGCCATAGAGAAGGAAAGAGGAAAAAGGAAAATAAATATCCAAAGCTACATATACAGTTCTTGATGTATGCAGAACCCAAAGTTTCCATTGCTAAGTGAGTTTTGCCCCACTTTACAACCTTTGTTGCCACATATGCCAGCGAATCACTGCCATTGGGAAGGGATTCATGTGATCATTGAGCCAATCTGTCTTATCTCATGGACTTTGCTTGCTGGAAACCAACTGGGAAGGTCACAAATGACAATCACATTACCCCGGGGCAATGCAACCTTCATAAATACATGCCAGTTGCAAGCACCCAAATTTTGATGCCATAATGGTTGCAACTTCAAATAATCACGAAACGGCAGGACTAGCTGCAGTCTTATTTCACCTCAAAAACTGCCAACCCTTGAGGTTGATGAGAGGCACTGACTACAATAGGACCAAAGGTGAGGGGAGGGTGGGGAAATATCCAAAGCTGCATATAATCAATTCCACCCAGAAATAATTTGGTTATATAGATGAGACCTGCACCCAAGACAACACATTCTCTCATAAAGATTGAGAACCTGAAGCCAATCTCCCTCTTTCATTTCATTCTACCCAAAAATGTTGTGGAGAGGATAAAATGAAGGGGAAAGTTCATTAAACCATCACAGAAGGAAGGCGAGAAAGGGAAACAATAATATTATTATTACATTATTCTCTGGGGTGCAGTTTGCCAACTTGTGACACAGACCCTCTCTCTCTCTCTCTCAAAGTATATTCATTTATGGAAGTCTAATATTCTCATATGCTAAAGCTCATGTGTGACTTCAGCCAAAATAAATACATAATCGAAGGTTACAGGGTTTTGATATACAAAGGATCTTTTCAAAGGAAGAAGATGGAAAGGCATCCACAAAGACAACTCTAATTATTATTACATGCTGAAAGAAATATATAGGGTATACGAATCAGGGATGCAAACTGCCCCCCCCCCACCCAGGAATAGAAATATGCCAAAATGAGGGTGGGGTTTGGGGGACCCCAACAATCAAAGCCAATAGGAAAAAATGCATAAAACAATATTTTAATTATATAATATGAATACCATATTTATGTATGGATGAATTTTTGTATTCTTAAATGGCTCCAGCCCTCTGATGGTTATGCAAGAGCAACAATTAAAGCAGGGAAATAATAAAATAATGCAATAATATGCAATGTAAAATAAATAATTACAATTAAGAGGCACAATTAAGTTGCTGTGAGATACAGACTGAAAGGGTTTGTCTAGTCTAATGAAAAGAAGGACTAGGGGAGACACGATAGCATCTTCCAATATCTCAGGGGCTGCCACAAAGAAGAGGGAATCAAGCCATTCTCCAAAGCACCTGAGGGCAGGACAAGAAACAATGGATGAAAAGTAATCAAGGGAGATCCAACCTAGAACTAAGGAGAAATTCTCCAACTGTGAAAACAATTGACTAGCGGAAAAATGGTCTTCAGAAGTTGTAGGTGCTTCATCCCTGAAAGCTTTTAAAAAAAGATTGGGTAGCCATTTGTCTGGTATAGGGTTTCCTGCTTTAATAGGGATTGGATTAGAAGTCCCTTCCAATTCTGTTATTCTGTTGTTCTGAATCCCTTCAAAAGTTGCATTTAATATTTTCACTTTTAGGAAACTCTAGAATCATCAATTGCCCCACTTTTTCAGTTTGAGTTAGTTTTAAAAAATGCTTTTAACTGTTTTATGACATTTTAACTACTCATATTTTATTGCTTTGAGCTTGAATACTCTTTGAGAAAAAGTGATAGGATATAAATAATAAAACTACAATTAATACGAGAATTGGGCGGGAAGGAGAGACAGAGACAGACAGACAGACAGAGGAAGAGGGGAGCGAGGACGGAGGTATGGACTCAAAAACAGGTTGTTTTCCAAACCAGAGACTTCATCATTTATTCTTTTGTCCCTCCAGTTTAGCTGTCCTTGTAGTTCTCTCCTGCAGCTAACAGAATTGTTGTCCCAAGTTCCTAAGAGATTAATGTATTTACTGACTTCTATAAGATGTTATACCAATCAGCACTAACTGTCCCTGACAGAGACGTAAAGGATCTATTAAATTAGATCTGAGGCCCTATTAAATTACTCGGCAAGAAGCAGCATGGCTCGCCTTATCTGGGACAGAAATTAATGCATGTTATTAAAGCCATGTATTTAAGGGAAATTCTCAGAGAGAAAAAAAAAACGGATAGCCTTGCAAAATTGAGCAGGGGGGGGAAAGTAGTATTGGAAGAAAAGGGAGGGGTGGTTACTGCTGTTACCACATTTCCTTTGCAAATCCCCTGCAGTTTCCATAATGCCACAGTTAAAAAAAGAGGAGAATTTGCCTGCAGCCACCCACCCACTAGTTCCTCTTTGCTAATCAGATTAGTGACAAATAAAATTAAACCATTAAGGCAATTAAGTAATTCTTAGTTAACATTTGATCGGGAGCTTGCATGCAAATGCTCCTGTTGCTTTTCTAAGAAGGGAAACGATCAAAAACAGGCCCAAGTTCCTGAAGACCTTGGCTTCTTGCTGATTCACCAATTTTGGGGTCTGTTTGCTGAAGCTGCCCGGATAGGTTGATGGACATGGACTACAGGTAGCCGTCGGCTTACGATCACAACTGAGCCCAAAATTTCTCTTGCTCATTCAAAAAAATTTACTATCGGTTCTGTGGGCATGGCTTGGTGGGCTTGGCAAGGGAAGGATCTTGCAAAATCCCCATGCCCTCCCCATTCCTCTAACCTGCTTTTCAGCTCCATTCTCCTGTGCAGGGCAACCCAAGAAGACCCAGCCCATCAGCTGGGGCTCGAGAGGCAGAGAATAGATGGGGGCGGGGCAAGTCAGAGGTGGTATTTGCTGGTTCTCTGAACTACTCAAAATTTCCACTACTGGTTCTCCAGAACTGGCCAGAATCTGCTGAATACCACCTCTGTGCTAACTCTTTCTCTTCACTAGATCAGCCATGCCTAGTTCCTGTAACCCAGGGGTCTTCGAACTTGGCAGCTTTAAGACTTGTGGACTTCAGCTCCCAGAATTCCTCCTCCAGTCAGGTTAGCTCGGGAATTCTGGGAGTTGAAGTCCACAAGTCTTAAACTTGCCAAGTTTGAAGAGCCTTGCTGTAACTGTTCTTCATAGGTTTTAGCCTCCGGTCCCCCAATCATCCTGGTTGCTCTTCTCTGCACTCTTTCTAGAGTCTCAACATTTTTTTTTATAGCGTGGTGACCAAAACTGGATGCAGTATTCTAGGTGTGGTCTTACTAAGGCTTTATAGAGTATACCACTATAGTACCTCACTTGATCTTGAACTTTAAGAACTGCAGTAACAATATCAGTACCTTTCCTTCCATCCTCCTCCATCACAAATGATGAAGTTTCTTGGACGAGAAGCAAAACATTTTCTTCTTCCTCAAGGAAAAAGCAGTCCAGCTGCCTTTTGAAGGGTAAAAAAAAACACCTTTGAGATGAAAATGTGCGTGCTTTCAAAATTCATTATAAAGGAGAAAGTAATTTTTATGTATTTCTAATGGGCAGAGAGCTGTATTTTTGCACACATTTAGCCACAAATTGGTCCAGGAATGTATGTGAATATCCTGTCTTTCATTTTATAGTAATGTCTTTAATGACCTACAGCTTTTCTGATATCCTCCAGCTCCATTACCTTGCAGTATATTTAATGGGAAATCACAGTGAGGAAATTCTTCCCATGTGGTATTTTTTTCCCCTTGAAATTGGGAAATGTAAGCTTCAAGGGAGGTTCCAGACTGAAGGAAGTGATGTCAGAGAAAATAACAGTAATTGGACCCACCACATTCAAAGATAACTTCAGTGGAAAAACACCACCCACAGAAATCAGAAAGAAATCCTCCAGTATTTTGAGAAGAAGTTATAAAAACAGTGGCTACTTACTTTCTTTCTTTCTTTCTTTCTTTCTTTCTTTCTTTCTTTCTTTCTTACTTTCTTTCTTTCTTTCTTTTCTTTCTTTCTTTCTTTTTATTTTTTCCTTTCTTTCCTCTCTTTTTACTTTCCTTCCTTTCCTTCTTTTATTTTATCTTTTCTTTCTTTCATTCATTCATTTTTCTCCTCTTTCTTTTTCTTCCTTTTTCTTTCTTTCTTTTTTCTCTTTCTTCCTTTTAATTTTTCTCCTTTCTTTCTTTCTTTTTATTTTTTCCTCTTTCCTCTCTCTTTTCTTTCCTTCCTTTCCTTCTTTTATCTTTTCTTTCATTCATTCATTTTTCTCCTCTTTCTTTTTCTTCCTTTCTTTTTCTTTCTTTCTTTTTTCTCTTTCTTCCTTTTAATTTTTCTTCTTTCTTTCCTTTTATTTCTTCTTCTCTCTTTCTTTTATTCATTTTTCTCCTTTCTTTCTTTCTTTCTTTCTTTCTTTCTTTCTTTCTTTCTTTCTTTCTTTCTTTCTTTCTTTCTTTTTTTTCTTTTCCTTCCTTCCTTCCTTCCTTCCTTCCTTCCTTCCTTCCTTCCTTCCTTCCTTCCTTCCTGGCAGACTTTCCACCCAGTATTAATGAACAATGGATGGATGGCCCTGACCTTAAGAAAGCAACCCTTTAATTCATATTCACACGTTCAACATTTTCTAATTGGCTTAATTTTCTCCTTCCCCTCCTTCCTCATTTTTTTTAAAAAAGAAAAGCAAGCAATGCATGCCTCGGGCTTTTCTCCTTTGCCCCATTTTCTGAAGTGTCAGCAAACTTCCTCCTTGGATGAATTGTAAGGTGTGCCCTATGTACGTGGCTCTCCTTAAATCATCCATGATGTATTGAACGTGCCTTAAATGAGCCTCTTCCATTTGCACAATTGCCCTATTAATTTCCTCCTCATTGATTTACACCACCTTCTGCAGAAAACGGTTCCCCCAGGCCTCACTTTTAACATGTGCTCACCAGAGACTCTGGTCTACCTCCCTGCCACATCTCCTCCACATTTGTCTTCATTCATCCATCTCTTCTCTTCTGTCTCCCTTCCCCTCCTACTAGTCCATCTTCCTTTTCCTTCTGCTTTTCCCTCCTGTCTCCCTCCCGCTCCTCTTTTGTGCAGCTAATAAATCTCCTGGTTGGGATTTTACTAGATAGAGTAAAATCCAAGAGTCCTCATCTCAGGGGAAAGGCAACAGTTCCTGGAAAATTCACTACCATTTTGAGCACCTTAGACCTCATTTAACTAGGAGAAGTGTTGCCTTGTTTTCTTCTTGCCATTTCTTCCATCTCTGAATCCTGGAGAAATCCAACCCTTGATTCTTGAAGTCGGCAAAAGTAGCTTCAGTTTTCTGCTCCTTTGCTTGTACCTTGCTTATCTTTTCTATTATTTATTCGTTATTTGTTGGTGCAGTGGTTATAATGCAGTATTGCAGGCTAACTCTGTTCACAGCCAGGAGTTTGATCCTGACCGATTGACTCAGCTTTCCATCCTTCTAAGGTGAGTAAAATAAGCAGCCAGATTGTTGGGGGCAATATAGCAGTAGCAATAGCACTTAGACTTATATACCACTTTACAGTGCTTCAAGCCGTCTCTAAGCAGTTTACAGAGTCAGCATTTTGCCCCCAACAATCTGGGTCCTCATTTTACCCACCTCGGAAGGATGGAAGGCTGAGTCAACCTTGAGCCTGGTGAGATTCAACCTGCCAAATTGCAGGCAGCCGGCAGTCAGCAGAGGTAGACTGCAGTACTGCCTTCTAACCACTGCGCCACCACAGCTCTATGCTGAAACTGCTTAGAGAGGGCAATAAAGTAGGGTCCCCAACCCCGGGCCATGGCCCAATACCAGACCATGGCCCATTTGGAACTGGGGCACACAATTGTTGGGCGTGCACACAGCTCCACTTGTGTGAGCAGCGGGTGCTCATGCCTGCATCTGCCACTCACACGGAACCATTCCCTTCCTCCCCGCACTGGGCCACTAAGGTTGGGGACCGCTGCAACAAAACACCATGAATAAGAGTTGCTATTTTGGATTGAAACCCATTTTGGATTGAAACTGAAGTTGAAGTTACATACTCAGATGTAGAACCAATAAATGGGAATGCATGATAATTGGGCATGCAAACCTAAATTAAGGTCTTTTGCAGAAACCTAATCATTGCTTTGGTATGTTTTCCGCACCAGACTGTCATGTTCATCTGTAATGTGACTTATTTACTAACAAGTTATGGGAGCAAAATGGAACCAACTTCTTACAGGGTCCTGGTATTCTTATGTGGGCCAGCAATAATCACTATATTTTCTTTGACCAATGAAGGAGACATATGCATCTGCTAGGAATCCAAAGATTGCATGATGACATCATCATTACAACCATTAAATGTGTTGTGTCACTAAATAATCAACTTGAAGTGAACAAAAGTAAAGACTACAGACTAACACATTTGGTCAATATACGTAAACTCAAACCCAAACTAACCAAAGAAGTTGGATTTGCACCTATAGGCCTATAAACCTTAACCAAGCTTAATATTATTAATGCTTAGTATGAACTGTGAATGCCGCTACAGATTTTTAACTGACTTATTTAACTGTGTTTGCAATCACAACTATATTGAATGGAATCTATGATTCTATGACCAGATCTGATGTTTGGCCTACTCTTAATGTATTCTGTATTCTGCAGTTTTGGACCCCGATATCACATCCCTAGCTTGTGAAAAAGACAAGGTCAGAAAAAGGGGGGAAAGAGGCTACGTGTCAGGTGCGAAAAATCAGGATTACATGTTAAGTTCCAATTAAGATGATTTATTACTCATTTCTATATGGCAAGAATCTAGTCAACTAATGATCAGCACTAAATTGGTGCTGGGTAAGAGTTAATGGAACTCAAGGGGACTGACGTGGACTGTTTGCGGGAGTCCAGGATGACTCCCAGGGTCTGCCTCTGTTTCTATAGGTTGAATTTATATTTACTGACAAAGCAATAAAGGGAGACTAGTTTAGATCTATTTCAAGCTAACCATATCCTTCTGGGATTTGAACCCAGGCTTCCCCAAACCCCCAAAACTTTAACCTTAGACTGTCTACTATTGACCTCACCCCCTTCCTAAGAGGCCTGTAGGGGGCGTGCATAAGCGCACCAATCGTGCCTACCGTCCCTGTCCTATTGTTTCTTTTTATTTTTCTTATAAGTATCTATCTCATGTATTCAAAACTATGTTTATTTTTATAACTGTACCTTGTAAGCGATTGACAAATCAAATAAATACTAAAAAAAAATACTTTTATATTAGGTAGGTAGATGTATTAACCTCTAAGCCATGGGCTCTCCTTGCTTTGTTGGTTATACCAGGAGAGATGTTAAGTTTGTTTGTTTGTTAAAAAATAGTTTGTTGCAAAAGTGACTGCCTGTAAACGCTCCTGGATTGCTGCTGAAAGGCAAAAGTGGAAGCAGTATGTATGCTCCATCCCATATTTGGGTAGACCAGGTTGCCCTGATAGACCGGTCTCACTGAAAAAAAACACTCCCTCTCTTTCTATAGTACATTCGCTCCAAGGATCTGCACTAACACTAAATCCATTAATGCTTTAGTTCCACCACTTTCATGGGGATGTGAAAGGAGTCCCCAGCCTGGTGTCTCCCAGGCAACAGTGATGTCACCATTCAATCATTTCAACCCGGAAGTGCTTCGCTGCTCCCGACATGACAGTAGTAGTAGTTTCCCCTCTCCCTGGCATGTGACATCTCCACAAGGATTACACATAAACCCTTATGGTTCTAAATAGAAAAAGGTGTCTATTCTTGATATAAAAATATGCACCTGGGCCAGAGGGTTCTGACCAGTTCTAGAGAACCGGTAGCGGGATTTTGATAGTTCAGAAAACCGGCAAATACCACCTCTGACTGGAGATTTTATAGTATCCTTCCTCTGCCACGCCCACAGAACTGGTAGTAAAAATTTTTGAATCCCACCACTGACCTCAGCGGTATATTTTTAGTACAACTTAGTACCCCCAAATGCAAGAAAAGAATGAAAAGTAGAACACATTCTGCATTGCAGTGTGGGCAGAAAAGGAACCCTTTCCGTGATGGATAATGAAATGTCTAATAAGACAGTAGGGAGCATGATTTAAGTCAAAAGAGCCTATCTAGCTTAGCTGCAAAACTCATCAATGCAAGGGTATCCGTCATTAAATAAGATGTATCATGAGGCAATAATTTTGTCTGAAATGGTATAGTGTCTCCTGCTTGAGCAGGGGGTTGGACTAGAAGACCTCCAAGATCCCTTTATTTTATTTATTTTATTTGTCAAGCATGTATTAGATAACAGATATATGTATAAACATGACTGTTAATTACATGAAATGGATAAGAATAAAAGGGAGTATACAGGGACAGTAGGCATGTTGGTGTGCTTATGGACACCCCTTAAAGACCTCTTAGGAATGGGGTGAGGTCAACAGTAGACAGTCTAAGGTTAAAGTTTTGGGGGTTTGGGGAAGAAACCACAGAGTCAGGTAAAGTATTCCAGACATTGACCACTCTGTTGCTGAAGTCGTATTTCCTGCAATCGAGTTTGGTGCGGTTTACCTTGAGTTTGTACCTATTATGTGCTTGTGCATTGTTACGATTGAAATTGAAGTAGTCATTGATAGGTAGGACATTGCAATGATAATTGCAATTGTCCCTTCCAACTCTTGTTATTCTGTTAACCAAATGGCAAAAGGTTCTCTACTGACATAAGAACCGCCTGTAAAACAAAACATGGTTTGGGGAGACTGGAATCTATCTGCAATGAAAAGATCTTTTTTAACAAGAGCAATTTGTAAAATTACATCAGTGCCTCTGAATGGAATAACTATGACAATTTTTGTAGCTTTCAGCTTTCCGTGTTCCCAGAAAACAAGGATGAGGTAAGATCTTTTTGTGGAATATGGTAAAAATTGGTGGGGGACCAGAAATTTAATCAGGGAATTTGTTGTAACTGAGATGAAACAGTCTAAAAGTGATTTACAAAAATTAGTAGGAATAAAAAAGTATTTTCATGGATGTATGGAAAACATTCATGGAATGTTTAGACTGAACGTTCATTTTTTTCCAGTGCAAATGCCAAATACAGGAAAGGCAGATTATTTACATTTATTTCTTGGTGGTACTGATATTGATATTGCAGCTATTACTGAGTGTAGACTAAATGGGGGCACTTTCAGTATTTCTTTGTTGTTATTATTATTATTCTACAAATAGTCTACAACCTATAACCTCAACTGGGACCAGAATTCTCATTAAGTGAATCATACTCAGTTTTATGATCTTTTTTATCACGGTGGTTAACCAAATCACTGCAGTCATTAAATGAATCATGTGGCCGATTGGGAAGGTTTCAAGTGGTGATCACGTGACCTGGGATGCTGCCACTGTCATAAATGTGAGCTCTTAGATGTGAGTTCTAAGTCACTTTTTTCAGTGCCACTGAAACTTTGGTCATTAAATGAATGATTTTAAGTTGAAGGTTACCTGTATACACAAAAAGGTGAAGTCACAGCTGCCAGTTCTCTAGCTTTTTATCCTACCGTTTTATATAACTCAAGGCAGCAAACGTACCTAATATAGGCAATCCTCGACTTATGACCACAATTTATGCCAAAATTTCTGTTCCTAAGCAAGGCAGACGTTAAGTGAGTATTGCCCCATTTTATGGCCATTTTTCCATAGTTGTTAAGTGAATCACTGCAAAGCAGCTATGTGTTAAAAAGTGAATTTGACCTTCCCCATTGACTTTGCTTGTTGGAAGGCAGCTGGGAAGTTACAAATAATGATCACATGGCCTCAGGACACTACAATGCTCATAAATACATGCCAGTTGCCAAGCCCCGCATTTTGATCATGTGACCATAGGGACGTTGCAATGGTCATAAATGTGATAATTGGTCCTAAGTCACTTTTTCCACTGCGGATGTAATTTCAGCCACTAAACAAATGGTTGTAACTCAAGGACTACCTGTGCTCCCAATTTGTGAAGTGAGATGGGCCGAGAGACAGTAGTTGGCCCCAAATCACCCAACCAGCTTTCATGCATAAGGGAGGATTAGAAACCTATTATGCACATACCTTCTTCAGTGTTTTTAATCTACTGTATGCTACCTTCTATCATTTCGATTAGGTATTCTTATTAATTAATTATATCAACATTTAAGAGGAAATGTAAGCCCTGTAATATAATAATACTAGCTTGATACCCGTGTTTCGCTACAAAACTATGTGGTCGGCCTTAGTTTTTGGGGAGGAAAATAAGGGGGGGAGAATTCTGCTTCTGCCTACCAGCATCCATCGGCTAGCATCCTGTCATTGTGTGAGAGAGGTGAGGGCTGTTTGGAAAGTGAAACAGTATTTGCTGCGTGAGCAAGAAGGAGACAGCAAGGAGCCTGGGCATGGCATAGCTCAGCTGTTCTGTACTAAAGCTGCTTGGTGCTGTGAAACTGAAACTGAAACTCCTATTTTCTGCTTGTGTTTTGCATTTGGAACAGATTTCTTTTCAGGTGGGGAGGGGGAGTAGAACTCCTTAGCATCAGAGCATTTTAATAATAATATAGGAAATACTAATGAAACAGAAACTTGATGGGATGAAACCCATGACTGGAACATACTGGTAGAAGGATACAAACTATTCAAAAAAAACCCAAACCCCATAAAAGAGGAGGTGGAGAAATGCATGAAACCAAAGATGAAAACCTCCTAGAATGCATATGGGTCAATATAAAAGAAAAAAAGAATGACATGGCCATAGGTGTATATTATAGGCCACCCAATCAAGCAGAAAAAATAGATGTCCTTTTTGCCAGCCAACTAACGAACATATGCAGGAAACACACAACAATAGTAATGGGAGACTTCAATTATCCTGATAGCAATTGGAAAACTAATTCTGCACCAAGTGAGAAATCAAATAAGTTCCTAACCAACCTAGCAGACAGCTTTGTTGTCCAAAAGATAGAGGGTGAAACTAGAGGGACTGCCATACTGGACTTAATTCTTACAAACAGAGAAGTGACAGAGGGAGTTGAAACTGCAGGAACCTTGGGTGAGAGTGACCATGTCATACTAGAATTCAACATAACACAAACACAAACAACAGAACATAATGACACCAGAGTCTTGGATTTTAAAAGAGCTGATTTCAATAAACTCAGAGAGAACTTGGGAAAGATTCCATGGATAAAAATCCTAAAGGGGAAAACAACTCAAGTATCTTGGGAAACTCTAAAAAGTATGATCATAGAAGCCCAGATCAGCACAATACTACTGAGAAAGAAAAACAAGAAATCCAAGAAGAAACCAGCATGGCTGCACAAAGATCTCTCTGGCAAATTGAAAGGAAAAAAGGACAAGTACAAAAAATGGAAAGAAGGACATACAGCTATGGCAGAATATCAGTAGACAGCCAGAATCTGCAAAGACGAAGTCGGGAAAGCAAAGGCTCAGAACGAACAAAGACTTGCAACAAAAGTCAAAGATAATAAAAAAAGTTTCTTCCAACATATAAATAACAAGAAAAAAAATCAAGGAAACAGTCGGTCCACTAAAGAGAGAAGATGGCAAGGAAGTAACAGGCAACAGAGAGAAAGCAGAACTGCTTAACTCATTCTTTGCATCCATCTTTACGCAAAAAGAAACTATAGCTCAACCCACCAAAAATTTAACTATAAAAGACAGACCAGAAATAAAAGTTAAAATAAGCAACAAAAAAAAAAATAGTAAGAGAACACCTGACTGATCTTGATGAAAACAAATCACCGGGGCCTGATGGATTACATCCCAGAGTTTTAAAGGAGCTGGCAGAGGTCATCTCAAAACCACTGCACCATATCTTTCAAAAATTCTGGAGTACCGGGGAACTACCAGAGGACTGGAAAAGAGCTGACGTGGTTCCCATCTTCAAAAAGGAAAAAAAAACAGACCCAGGAAACTATAGACCAATCAGCCTAACATCAATATCCAGGAAGATACTGGAAAAGATAATAAAAAACAGATCTGCCAAAATCTAGAAACAAGTAAAGTAATAACTACCAGTCAGCACAGGTTTGTTAAGAACAGATCATGCCAAACCAATCTTATTTCATTCTTCAACACGGTGATTAAATTAGTAGACCATCAAAATACTGTGGACATAATATATTTAGATTTCAGCAAGGCATTCGACAAAGTAGACCACAACCTACTTCTTAGTAAGCTAGAAAAAAGTGGAATAGATAGCACCACCACTAGATGGACTCACAACTGGCTGGCAAAACCGTACTCAATGAGTAGTCCTCAATGGGTCTAAGTCTACATGGAGGGAAGTAAGCAGTGGGGTGCCACAAGGTTCCGTCTTAGGCTCAGTACTCTTCAATATCTTCATTAACGACTTAGATGAGGGAATAGAAGGGGAACTTACCAAATTTGCAGATGATACTAAGCTGGCAGGAATAGCTAACATCCAAGAAGATAGGTTCAAGATCCAGATGGATCTTGACAGACTAGAACACAGGGCCATATCTAACAAAATGAAATTCAATGTAGAGAAAAAGATAACTACACTTAGGCAAGAAAAACCAAAAGTAAACATATAGACTGGGTGAAACGAGGCTCAATAGCAGTAACTGTGAGTGGGATCTTGGAGTCTCAGTGGACAACCAGCTAAAAAATATGAGCCAGCAGTGTGCAGCCGCCGCCAAAAAAGCTAATGCAATTCTAATTTGTATTAAGAGAGGGATACAATCAAGATCAAGGGAAGTACTAATACCACTCTATAAAGCCTTAGTAAGACCACACCTAAAGTACTGCATCCAGTTTTGTTCACCACATTACAAAAAAGATGTTGAGACTCTAGAAAAAGTACAGAGAAAAGCAACCAGGATGATTAGGGGACTGGAGACTAAAACATACAACGAACGGTTACAGGAACTGGGCTTGGCTAGTCTAGTAAAGAGAAGGACCAGGGGAGACATGATAGTGGTCTTCCAATATTTGAGGGGCTGCCACAGAGAGGAAGGGGTCAAGCTATTTTCTAAAGCTCCTGTAGGCCAGACAAGGAATAATGGATGGAAACTGAACAAGGAGAGATTTAACCTTGAAATAAGGAGAAACTTTCTGACAGGGAGAACAATCAACCAATGGAACAGCTTGCCCTCGGAAGTTGTGGGAGCGCCATCACTTGAGACTTTCAAGAAGAGATTGGACTGCCATTTGTCAGAAATGGTGTAGGGTCTCCCGCTTGGGTGAGGGGTTGGATTAGATGACCTACAAGGTCCCTTCCAACTCTGATTATCTGTTAATGTTCTGATGGTCATTTCAAAAAATCCTTTCTTAGTCAGCATCTAGAAGCCAAGAGGAACATAGACAATGCAGCCCCAGGGGTGCCTCCTCCCTCCACACAAGAGAAAGAGTTGTAACCAATTGGTAATTTTACTACTGGGATAGAAAGGGAAATGATTAACTATAGTTCATTAAATATAGCTGCTTAATATTTCATATAATTAAACACACTTAAATTAAATATATGAAGAGAGTAATCACATTAACTACATTTATTTAAACACACAGAAAGTCAACTTGAATTTAATTTTTGTCTTAATTTTACCCATGTGTACCCTTGCTAGAGGAATTCTGAACTCATACCTAAATTATACTGAACAAATTCTGTCACGAAGCAAACTGTGGTTAAAGGGTTGATTGGGAAATTTTTGGTTGGCCCCTCTTTCTCTGCTTCAAAATAAATGTATGAAACAGAGTGGCTGTTCAGAGGTTGAAAGATACGTTTCATCCAAAAACAATGAAGTATGATATACCTTTGACACCATCAAAGAACAATATCTGCCTATCCCAGGTCTTCGGAAAGGCGTTGACAGATGGATAAAAATGCTAAATCCAGTTTAAACATCTGTGCGACCAACCTTAGCAATAATAATAATAATAGGCCACCCAAAGTGGCTCAGAGCCAGGTGGCGTATACATTTAATAAATTATTATTAATATTCCTTGTTCGATTTTCCATCAAGGAAAAATGGAACAGCGAGACCCCGTCTGGCTTTTGGAAAGCTGGCAAGGAATCTGAAGTAGAACCGTAGCGAGAAGTCTGGCGCCATTTTAACAAAACAAATTTCTGATTGGCACACATTGGTGCTCCCAGCTGGCACGACCCTCATTTCAGTCTGATGGAGTCCATGTGATGAACTCCGAGTCTCAGCCTGCCCCCGAGTCTCGCATTTATCTGATCTTTCATTCTGTGAGCTGCACATTTTTTTGCTAAGCACACACAACTCCCTGAGCTGCAGCCAAGATGGCTTTGCACGGGTTCAGCATCAATATGTTGAGTGTTGAATTCATTTCTTTAGGGAACCCAGTAAATCTGAACTTTCCAAAATCATTTGGCCCCTATTACTGGTAAGCACTGCTCTTAAATAGGTTGTAACTCTAGCTAATAGGCTCGGTAATCGGAGCTGAATTGAACAAAAGACCTCGCCAGGGCTAAGTATCTGTCATTTTGATTGCCAATCAAATGTCCTGTGTAGGAAAGGAAAAACACCCCCCCTTCCCCACCCCCCTTTTGTACAAGCTTTTCTTTGCAAGTATCTCACCTTCTCTCTCTCTCACCCACCCACACATTTTTAATTTCTTTTTTATAAAAAGGAATTTATAGGTAGTCTTTGACTTACCACAGTTCGCTTAGTGACTGTTCAAAGTTACGATGACACTGAAAGATGTGACCTAAGACCATTTTTCACAGTTACAACCTTTGCAGCATCTGCAAGATCATGGGATCAAAATTCAGATGCTTGGCCACTGGATCATATTCCATGTGATCCCGTTTTCCGACCTTCTGACAAGCAAAGTCAATGGGGAAACCAGATTCACTTAACAACCTGGTTGCTTGCTTATCCATTGTGATGATTCACTTAACAACTGTGTCAAGAAAGGTCATAAAAGAGGGCAAAACTCACTTAACAAATGTTTTGTTTAACCACAGAAATGTTGGGGTCAATTGCGATCATAAATTGAGGGCTACATGTACCACAGAAGGGTGTGGGGTTTTTTTTGCTGCAGTTAATAAACATACTTCTCCTACTTTGTTAAGTACCACATGGATGGGTGACTCTATTATATTCAATTTCAAACCCCTTCCAACCTTAAATTTCTCTTCTTCTCTTTTACACGTGCATTTACAACTTTAAAAAAAAAAGTATGCATCTTTGTGTACTTTTCTCCTGACATCTATTGATTCAACACACTTTTGCATTCTGTCCGCTAGGAAATCAATTTTGTAAGAAGGCTAAAACTACTTTTACTGAGGTTGGCTATAATCATAGAGTTGTGCAAGTTTGATTGTCCTGGATCTCTTTTTTTTCCTTTTTACAGTTAGCAAAATCAATAGCAATAGCACTTAGATTTGTATATCGCTCCATAGTGTTTTACAGCCTTCTCTAAATGGTTTTACAAAATCAACCTATTGCCCCCAACAATCTGGGTCCTCATTTTGCTGACCTCGGAAGGATGGAAGGCTGAGTCAACCTTGAGCCGACCAGGATCGAACTCATGGCAGTGAGCATAGTTATCCTGAAATATTTCATTCTAACCAGTGCTTCACCATAACTCTTACCAATGACAAATTAGGGGGCATCTGTCTGTGCCCTGTGGGCATTCTCGCTTAACAACAGAGCCATGGTTGCACAGCGGTTAGAATGCAGTACTACAGGCTATTTCTTCTGGCTGCTTGCAATTTGGCAGATCGAATCTTACCATCCTTCCATCCTTCCAAGGTCAGTAAAATAAGGACCCAGATTGCTGGGGACAATATGGTGATTCTATAAACTGCTTAGAGAAGACTGTAAAACCACTGTGAAGTGATATATAAATCTAAGTACTGTTGGTATTCTCCAGTCTGCCTTCTGTGAACTTCACAGCTTCTCCAATATAACCAACAGAACCCTTAGAATGCTCATATTTAACTGTGGTGCACAGTGGTTAGAATGTAGTATTGCAGGCTAATTCTGCTGACTGCCAGGGGTTCAATCCTTACCGGCTCAAGGTTAACTCAGCCTTCCATCCTTCTAAGGTCAGTCAAATGAGGACCCAGATTGTTGGGGGCGATATGCTGACTCTGTAAACTGCTTAGAGACGGCTGTAAAGCACTGTGAAGCGGTATATAAGTCTAAGTGCAATTGCTATTTTAGGAGACAGAATGAACAATTTGATTTAAGATGGTCATTTTGTCCCTTATCCCAACAACAACGTCAACAATAATAATAATATTCCAAATTCCAAGAAGGTTAACTCTTTAGAACTACCCACTTTGATGATGCATGAGATCCCTGCCCATACTCTGGAGATAGAGCAAATAAATATTGATCACAAGGAAGTTGTCTTCCCCTAATCAAGCATGTGTTTAAAATGGCACATCTTCCCAACCACAGCCCTTTCTGGTGACTTTGCTTTCATTTAATAGATGCATTTAAGGCACTTTTTAACTTTGGAGTCCTTGGTGCTCTCTGAGCTTGGTTATTTGCTTGCAGATGTTTCATTACACAATTAGGTAAAATCATACCCGCATCAACACTAGTAAGACAATCTGCTGTATATAAACAGGAAACAAACCTCATCCTCCCTCATCTTGATGATGTTACCTAGTTGGGCAATGAAATGTCTGCAAATAATCAACCAAACTCAGAGAGCACTAAGGGTTCCACAGTTCAACCCTGAGCTACAGATGGACTCTTTTATTGAAATCTTGAGCAATTTGGATTGGTCAGTATAAAGTTGACCACATCAGAAAACACAGATATTAAATTAGGATTGTATGTCAGTTTACAGAGAGCTTTGGGAAGGATAAATGAACCATTGATTGCACTAGACTTGAGAAAAAAAGTAAATCGGCAGCAGTTGTCAGAGTTAAGGGAATGAATGGTTGCACACAGGGTTTGTAACTGGGTGGAGAAATCGGAAGCTGGGGAAATGGGATCCTTGGAGATGTTAGAATAAATAGAGAGAGAGATTAAGGGAATTGATAAGAGGCTTGTGACAGACAGCTTGAAATCAGTAAGGAAAACAGTTTTAGGAGATTTCTAGAAAGGAAGGATTTTGTCCCTATAAGCCTGCTTAGAGAGGGCTATAAAGTACTGTGAAGCAGTATATAAGTCTAAGTGCTATTGCTATCATCAAGTGTTGGTTCTTCCAAGTCCAGAGGAAACCATCACTGTCCAGAAAGTGACGTGTATCGTTTCCCGCACAATCCATAACTGAATCGGGATTGGCCTCATGAAAAGACCACTCTGGGAAATACCTTCCTCTTATCTAAGAACCCACCAACAAAGCTGTGGAGAAGCCCAAAGAGATGGAAAGCTCAGCAATTGGTTTTGTATCATGTGTTGTTGGGGGTGGGGGTGTCTAAGCTACTTATTAACTAACCAAATTTATATGGCTACAGTTTTGAATCATGGGCAAAATTCTTTTCTTTGATTCTGTCTTTTGTGCCATTCGTGTTCTTTTCCTAGTCAGCTGACGATCTCTCTCCTGCTGGTTTGAGCAATAGGTTCTTCTTAAAATAGCATTAACTGTGGCTTGTTGACCGAAAACTACACATCAAACGAAAAAGGTCCTACAGACCAAGTGTTGTCATTCTTCTAATACAGGTATCCTCGAGTTACAATGGCTTGTTTGGCGACTGTTCAAAGTTACCATGGAACCGAAAAAAGTGACTTATGATTATTTTTTCACATGACTGACGCAGCATCTCCATGGTCACATGATCAAAATTCAAATGCTTGGCAACTGGCTCCTATTTATGATGATCGTGATGTTCCAGGCTCACGGGATCCCCTTTTATGATTTTCTGACAAGCAAAGTCAATGGGGGAGCCAGATTCACTTAACAACGCTTTTACTAACTAACCAACTACAGCAGAGGTGGCATTCAGCCAGTTCTGACAATACTGGAGAACCGGTAGCGGAAATGTTGAGTAGTTCGGAGAACCGGCAAATGCCACCTCTGACTGGCCCCGCCCTCACCTCTTCTCTGCCTCCTGAGTCTCAGCTGGTTGGCTGGGTCTTCTTTTGTTGCCCTGAACAGGAGAATGAAGCTGGAAAGCAGGTTAGCAGGATGGGGAGGAAATGGGGATTTTGCAGTATCCCTCCCCCTGACAGGCCCCCAAGCCATGTCACACCCACTAAGCCAAACCCACAAAATCGGTAATAAAAAAAAAATGAATACCACCACTGAACTACAGTGATTCACTGAGGCAAGAAAAGTCGTATGATGGGGCAAAATTCACTTTAATTGTCTCGCTTAATTGCTTTTGGCTCAACTGTGGTCATACATTGAGGACTGCTTGGTATGCATACCCACAGATTTTGCTACGGGGCATGTTGGAAGCAAGTGCAACCAAAAATGCATATATATTTGTAAAGACAAATTTTTGAAAAGAGAAACGTGATTTTCTTAAAAAAATAGTGTGTGGGATTTTTTTTTTTTTAATTGTACCAGTGAGAAATGGCATAAATGGAATTTATGAACTGGAAATATGAGAGAAATTAACCAACATGTCTGCCTTTGTCAGTAATTTACTACAAAATTATCGCAATAGGAATATACATTAGTTTTTTTAAAAAAAAACCCTCTTAATTACAAAAGCACTTAACGTGTTTACAGTAGCAATCTTCCTTTATAATATTATTGTGGGGGGAGGGTTGGTCACAGAGAGAAAGGGAGAAAAAGAAGGAAGAGAGGAAAGAAGCGAAACCACTATCAAATCTTAGCATCAAAATTGATAGTGTTTACTTAAAAGCTCATTCTAGCTTTGTAGACTTCAATAGATATTGAAGACATTAATAAATCTAAGATTCCTTGCAAGTCTCTCTTCTTGATGCACTCTGCATCCTCAGTGATTTATATCAAGCTAAAGAAAATGAGACGGTTCTTGCTTGTAATTTCCTAGAAGTTTCTAACTCATGTTTGCTTTTTAAAGGGATGAACAAAAATTATTATGCATTAGGGATAAGGGGAAAGTAATGTTTCTGAGTTTCTTTGCCAGTTAGACTATAGAATGTGCTTCTTTGTTCTTTTCTAGAGTAGTAGAATTGCTCTGTTCCCATGACCATGGTCTACCATCTGGTATTCAGGTAGTCCTTAACTTACAACCATTCATTTAGTAAACATTTGAACGTATACACCACTGAAAAAATGGCTTACAACTGGTTCTCGCACTTAAGACTGTTACAGCTTCACTGCAATTATCTGATCAAAATTCAGGCACTTGACCACTGGCATGTATTTATGAAAGTTATAGCATTCTGGGGTCAACGTGATAACCATTTGTGACATTCCCAGCTGGTGCTTATCGAGCAAAGTGAATAAGGCTAGCCAGATTCACTTAACAACCATGGGATTCAGTTAAGGACTACAACAATTCACTTACAACCATGGCAAAAAAGTCAAAAAATTAGGCACCACTCAGTTAACTTTCAGTTGCCTTGCTTAGCAATTGAAATTCTGGTTGCAATTGTGTTCCTAATTTGAGGATTATCTGTTGTTGTTTCACTCTGCTTAATGGAAGGGGCGATCCTGCACAATTCTCTTTGTCAATGAATGGCACATTTTGCTGGGGTTTTAATACCAGCGTGATAGGACATAATCAATCAACATAAGAAGAGGGAAGAAGGAAGACCTGGATGTATGTATCTACGTAGGAAGAGAACTGTGCTCTCTTCGCTGATGATGTAAAGCTATTCAATACCACAGACAATACTGCTACCCTTCAAAAAGACCTTGACTATGTATCAGAATGGTCAAACAAATGGCAACTTCAAATCTCAACAAATGCTCTGTCTTACATATTGGCAAAAAAATAATAATCAGAAAATAAAATACAGGCTGAATAGTCAAGACCTTGTTGATGATCCAAACTCTGTCAAGGATCTTGGAGTACTCATCTCTAATGATCTAAGTGCTAGAGCCCACTGTAACTACATAGCCAAAAAGGCATTAAGAGTTGTTAACCTAATCTTACGTAGCTTTTTCTCTGGTAATATCACACTACTAACTAGAGCATACAAAACATTTGCTAGACCAATATTCGAATACAGCTCATCAGTCTGGAACCCACATTACGTATCTGACATTAACACAGTTGAGAAAGTCCAGAAATATTTCACAAGAAGAGTTCTCCACTCCTCTACTCGTTGCAGAATACCTTATGCCACCAGACTTGAAATTCTAGACCAAGAAAACTTAGAACTACACCGCCTTCAGTCTGATCTAAGTATAGTATATAAAATCATACACTGCAATGTCCTACCTGTCAATGAATACTTCAGCTTCAACCATAACAACACAAGAGCAAACAATAGATACAAACTCAACATTAATCGCACCAAACTTGATTGCAGGAAATACGACTTCAGCAACAGAGTGCTCAATGTCTGGAATACTCTACCTGACACTGTGGTTTCTTCCCCAAACCCCCAAAACTTTAACCTTAGACTGTCTACTATTGACCTCACCTCTTTCCTAAGAGGTCTGTAGGGGGCGTGCATAAGCGCACCAAAGTGCCTACCATCCCTGTCCTATTGTTTCTTTTATATATATTTTTACTTTTCTTATATGTATCCATGTATTCATAACTATGTTTTTACTTATACCTATTATCTTGTAAGAAATTGACAAATAAAATTTAAAAATAAAAATAAAAAAGAAGGAAGGAAGTGAGGGAGGGAGGAAGGGAGGGAGGAAGGAAGGAATCAGACCAAAGTTTATTTTCTCCAGTATTGTGTCCCATAATCTTGTACCACTGAGAAATTCACAAATGGGACATAGCTTCAACTAGCCTCATCTATTCACATGTATGACATTTGAAACCGAGAAATACACAGCCTTTGAAACATACATATCCATGATGCTATTTGCTATTCCTATTCAGAGTTGGCAATATTAGTCATTATTCTCATGTCTATGGAGATTCTCAGTCATCCAGGTCATGGTTGACCCAAAGGGGCTTTTCAAAAGACAACTGGACTTCTTTTGTTGTTGTTTTTCCTTGAAGACATTTCGCTTCTCATCTAAGAAGCTCCTTCAATTCTTCAGAACTGAGGAAACTTCTTGGATGAAAAGCGAAACGTCTCCAAGGGGGGAAAAAAAAACAAAGGAAGTTCAGTTGCCTTTGGAAAAGCACTTTGGGATATTATTGTAGACATTATTTTTCCTTACAAAATGTATCCTGGTTTTTCTGGCAGGAGGGCATTTCATACAGAGGGCAATAAAAGAAGCCTAACCCAAAGCAATCTTTTTTTTAAAAAAAAAAAATCAATTCAGATCACTATTTAACTCACTGAAACCGAAAACATGGCCCTGTTCTTAAAAGGAGAAAGAACGGGGACTCCACAGTGTGTGATGAAGTCTTTTTCCTGTATGCTCAACTAAGATCTCAGAAAATCATATTAGTAGTATAAGAATAATACTATTTTCATTGAAAACAAATTATTGGAAGGAGAAAAGAAAACCATAATAATAAACAAATAAAAGCTCCCAGAATCTTACCAGCTGTTGTCTGAAGTTTGGCAAACCAGTGCTATTCTTGGTTTTTCAATCACAGTGTTGAGCAGGAGGGGAAAAAAAAATCCTGCTGAGTTTAGAAGTGACAGCCAGGAGAAGATAAAAGATTTATTTTCACAAAAAGATATATGCATTTGGACCATTAATCAAATAGGAGAGATTTAAATTGGGTATTCAACCCATCTCCCTAATCCTTGGAAGTACACTGGATTCACATAACATGGCAAACCCTACTGCCAGGTTAACAAAGCAATGCCTATATTTTCTTCCTACATATGCTATATCTGATCAAATAAATCAGAAATTCATCTAGCCTTTTTTTAGTCTAGTCTAGTGTGTTGGAGAAAACCAGTTCTATTATTATTAGTCTTTTCATCTTTCCTACTACAGTAGTTTCTCTTATTGGCATCATTGTTATGATTATTATTACTCTGTTGTTTTACATGTACACTGAGATCTTATGAACTGGAGTCAAATTCCTTGTGTGCAGAGGTGGTATTCAGCAGGTTCTGACCAGTTCTGGAGAACCAGTAGTGGAAATTTTCAGTAGTTTGGAGAACCAGCAAATACCACCTCTGACTAGCCCCGCCCCCATCTATTCTCTGCCTCCCAAGCCCCAGCTGGGGTCTTTTGTTGCCCTGCACAGGAGAACAGAGCTGGAAAGTAGGTTAGTGGGGTAGGGAGGGAATGGGATTTTGCCGTATCCTTTCTCTGACACACCTATCAAACCATGCCCACCAAGACACACCACACCCACCAAGCCACACCCACAGAACAGGTAGTAAAAAAAATTGAATTCCATCATTGCCTGTGTGTCTAATCACACTTGGTCAAATAAAGTATTCTATATAAATGTACACACAGATTCTAAAAATTAAAAGAATAGTGACTACTTATTATGTCCTGAGCTTACTGATACATTTTACTGGAGTCTTGTCCAACAGGATTTATAGAAACATATGAAAATTATAATCTCTAGCTGTCCCATAAATACTAAGAGTAATCTGTTCAAGGAATTGTGACCTCTCTCTCCAGTCTCTTCCATTCCTTCTCTTTCAAGAAACCTTATGAAGATACGGCACGCTTGCTTACCAGCTGATCTTAGTATAGCTTCTAGAAATATAAATATGAGAAAAAGGATGCATTACACCTCTGTGGACTTTGAAGGTTGCTGGACTCAACTCCACCATCTAGTAATGGACAGGATACAAAGCTGAAGGCATTTGAATATCGACTCCTGGAAACAATAGGTTATACCCAGTGGTGGGATTCAAAAAAAATTATTACTGGTTCTGTGGGCGTGGCTTGGTGGGCGTGCCAGGGGAAGGATACTGCAAAATTTATTTTCCCTTCCTACTCCTGGAGGAAAATTACTGCAAAATCCCCATTCCTTCCACACCCCGCTAACCTGCTTTCCAGCTCCGTTCTCCTGTGCAGGGCAACAAAAGAAGACCCAGTCGATCAGCTGGGACTCGGGAGTCAGAGAATAGATAGGGGCAGGGCCAGTCAGAGGTGGTATTTGCCGGTTCTCCAAACTCCTCAAAATTTATGCTACCGGTTCTTAGGAACTGGTCAGATCCTGCTAAATACTACCTCTGGTTATACTGTGTAGATCCATTGTACATTATAAAGAAGGGTGAGGCTTTGGTCACATGGTTTTGGCTGCCATATTGTGCCATATTGACTTATTTTGATCCCCTCCTTGCAGACACTCTTGCAGAGAGCCTTCTCTTTGGAACTATTGCTCATCTATTTTAGTAGAATGTTACTTTTCCTCAACCTCTATATATTGGTAGGGACCTTGAAGGTCTTCTAGTCCAACCCCCTGCTTAGGTAGAAACCCTATACCACTTCAGACAAATGGTTATGGGAAGGGAAGGGAGAGGGGAATGGAGGAATGAGGAGAGGGAAAGGGAGGGGAGAGGAGAGGAGAGGAGAGGGGAGGGGAGGGGAGAGGAGAGGAGAGGAGAAGAGAAGAGAAGAGAAGAGAAGAGAAGAGAAGAGAAGAGAAGAGAAGAGAAGAGAAGAGAAGAGAAGAGAAGAGAAGAGAATTACAAGAAGCAGAATTGGCTTCAGATGCAACTAGCTTCATGGTTGGTTCAGTGAAAATCTCCTAATTACATTCTGATTCCTCTTTCTTCTTCCCAAATGGAAATAAGAAATAAAGGGGAGTGGAGGGATAAATACATCGAGGGTGCGGGGGGAGGCAGCCAAAACTGCCAATCCATTATAGAACCCGAAAGCCTGATTCCTGTTTATTGTTGTCGTATTTCACAGCTAAGATACTTACTCCCTTTTAGACGGATCCTCTATTTTTTTTCTTTTTTGCCGTTCCTGTTTCTGAAGCCAGAATGTAAGTAAGACCCATGTCCCTTCTCCCCCTCCCCTCCGCCTTTTATCCCCGAGCCTTGCTCTTTCGCACACAACATCAGGGTTGTCATATCTGAGGAATTATTAAAATAAGACGAAGGCAGCTATTGCGCGGGGGGGCAGGGAGAAACACGGCTCTGAGACGGCGTCCTCGGGAGAGGCGC
>NW_020769348.1:1337154-1350307 GCF_900518735.1 Pseudonaja textilis
CACACACACACACACACACACACACACACACACACACACACACACACACACAAATATGCAATACTATCTACAAACAAAATCTTGGGGATACTCAAACTCCAGCTCACATTTTATGCTTTCCTCGGCTGTTGATTTGATAAAGAAGGTCCTGAGATGCTAAAACAGAATATAGAACAAAAAATCATTGGGCTGGAAGGGACCTCGGAGGTCTTCTAGTCCAACCCCCTGCTGAAGGCAAGAGTCTTTGTATCATTCCAGTCAAATGGTTGTCCTGTCTATTTTGGAAAACCTCCAGTGATGGAGCCCCCACAACTCCAGGAGGCAAACTATACCACTGAAAAAATTGTTCTCACTGTTAGAAAATTTATCCTTACTTCTAGGTTGGATTTCTCTTCAACAAGTTTCCACCCATTATTTCTTGTCCTGCCCTCTGGTGCTTTGGAGACTAAGTCAATCCCCTCTTCTCTGTAACACAGACAAATCCAACTCACTTGGCTTCATCTGGCTTATGGGATTCTTCGATCCTACTTGACCTTAATCTGGATTTTGCCAACCAAAGGCAGCCAGGTAAAGATGGACTATAAATTTTATTATAAATTATTTTTGTTCTCGCCCACCTTTCATTGGTTTGCTTTTGGAAAAAAGTAGCTTAAGAGGGTCACCAACTTTTGCATCAGATGGGAAAGGTTGGGATCTTCAGATGGTTTGAATGCCCTGGGAAATTATGGTTTCTCCCATTCATTTTGAAAAAAGTGCCCTGAAGAACAGAACATCTATCTATCTCCCCTTTTGCTACACATATTCCTAAACAAGCAACAGACTCCAGTTAATTATGATCTTTGGTTCCCCCTAAGGGTGCTTATAAGGCCAATTTGGGGCTTAAAAGCATATTTACAAGTTGGTCACTTACTTTTGCCAGCTCAGGGAACATATCAGAACATATTTCAGGGTCCAATCTGAGCCAGTTACATGCATATATTCTGGAGACAGAGAAGATGGGCTCCAGTATGAACCTGAATGCTTGGACGAATAGCAACAGGACTTAGATTTATATACCACTTCACAGTGTTTTACAGCCTTCTCTAAGCAGTTTTACAGAGTCAGCATATTGCCCTCAACAATCTGGGTCCTCATTTTACCTCAGAAGGATAGAAGGCTGAGTCAACTTTGAGCCTGGTGAGATTCGAACTGCCAAATTGCAGGCAGCCGGCAGGCAGCAGAAGTAGTCTGCAGTATCGCACTCTAACCACTGTGCCGCCACAGAATAAACCCTTGGTTCCAATGACTGATTCAGATTGGATCCCACAAAGTGATCCTGAAGGTATATTTACTTTCATTCTAGGCTAGTTTAATGAAAAGAAGGATTGGGGTGACATGATAGCAATCTTCCAATATTTGAGGGATGCCACAAAGAAGAGATGGTCAAACTATTCTCTAAATCACTTGAGGGCAGAACAAGAAGCATTGAATGGCATCTAGTCAACGAGAAAAATAACCTAGAATTAAGAAGAAATTACCTGAGAGGGAAAACAATTAACCAGTGGAACAACTTACCTCCAGAAGTTGTGGGTGCTCCAACACTGGAAGTTTTTAAGAAGAGACTGTACAGCCATTTCTCTGAAATGATATAGGGTTTCCTGTCTGAGCAGGGTGTTGGACTAGATGATCTCCAAAGTCTCTTCCCTCTGTTATTCTATTCTATTCTATTCTATTCTATTCTATTCTATTCTATTCTATTCCATTCCATTCCATTCCATTCCATTCCATTCCATTCTTTCTCCAATCAAAAGATTCACATTAAAAATAATGATAAAAAATAAAAAAGTCTTCTGAAAGATGGAGGTGAAAAAAGAATTTGCCTCTGAAAGCAGTGTGAAAGGAAGAACTTTGCATTTTTTTAAAGTATACCTTCAGGCTAATTATGTAAAAATATTACAAGCTTACAGGGAAATATATGTTAAACAACTCCATACCTTGGGAGATGTACATTAAAAACTCTGATCTGATCCAATTCACATATCAGCTTAAACCAGAACATGCTTTATATGATTTTGATTTAACCCTAATGTGGGAACTCAAGGAATTGTGGTTTATTCAATAATCAATGGTTAATTAAACTATGGTTTAGCGCAACATATGAAATGGATATTTGCATAGTTGGGGAGTTGTGGGCAAAACCCAATGTTAGAGAAAGTCTGAAGCACAAGAAGGAGTAGATGTTTTGATCAATACAGGTAGTCCTCATTTTACGACCACAATTGGGCCCAAAATTTATGTTGCTGAGACAGTTGTTAAGTAAGATTTTCCCCATTTGATGATCTTTCTTGCCAGAGTTGTTACGTGAATCATTGCAGTTATTAAGTTAGTAACGCAGTTGCTAAATGAATTTGGCTTCCCCATTGACTTTGCTCATCAGCACATCATCCTGCGATACTGCGTCCATCATAAATATGAACCATTTGGCCAAGCGTCCAAATTTTGATCAGTAGCCATGGGGATGCCGCAATGGTTGTAAGTGCGAAAAATGGTTTCTATCCCATCTTAGATATTATTAACTTTTGACAGATATACAGTAAGTTGTTTATGGATTGCCTTGCTTTTCATTTGGTATAGCATCTTGCTGTAATCACGTTTTAGTTTTTGTTTGATGTGTGCCATTGTTCTGACCCAGGCTTCCTTAGAAAGCATCGAACACAATCTTAATCCCGGCAAAACCTCTTTTATTTCCACAGCTGTGAATTACGTGCATTCACAAGGCTTCACATACAGTCTTTCAAGGGAGTGTTGATAAACACCCAACTTATCACACTTGGAATGTGGCCAGAGAACTAATTGCCAGACGCAGGACAAAGCCGAACTTGACACAGAGTCAAAACCGGATTTTTCAAAGATTGTGTTCTGAGCAAACAAACTAATTGCTTCCTGCAAAAGCTCACGTCCCATTCGCTCCTCTTTTATGTCCTATGGGACGGGCCAATCATCTCCGAAATGTGGCTTTACTTCTGAGTCGACCCTGCTTTCTCAATTGTTCTTGTCTTCTGGTGGCCCTGTGCATGTTCAGGCTGGGAACCGGTTCCATAAGCTCCCCCACCTCACTGCTGTCTGGTTCTGAAGGCAACTGCTGACTGCCAGCCTGCCCTGGCCCCATCTCTGCCTCTGATGCAGCACCCCCCTCTGAATCTTCCTCAGCCTCCAAGCCCGGTCCAGGTTCCTCCCCAACCTCCTCACTACCGTCCACCTCTGCTGCCAGCTCCGTCAGCCGCCGACGGGCCACAACAACCATCTGGGATGGCATTTAGGCAAACTGGATGGCTTTATAAAGGGGGTCAGCGTCAGTATATTCATGAACTAGAATAGAGCTTGGTAACAAGGTCAGCCAATGAATGGGCATAGCAACTAAATCAGCCAATGAGGACTGTTTTGGAAACTGAAAGTAAAAGTAGCCTAGGCTGGAAACTGAAAGTAAATGTAGCCTAGGCATGGTTCTATATTAAGCTCTACAACTCTGCAGCTATGTTGAGCTCTGAGTCTGTCTATTGAAAATGAAACTGCTTCTCTCCTCTGCTGTGTATAACGCTTGCCTGCCGAACTAAAGTGAAACTGATGTCTGTTTCTTAACTGCTGAAGTTGCTGCTGAAGCTCTGAACTTGTAACATGTCTATTTCTGTCTGAGTTTGCTCCATGTTGGAGAAATCTACAACTGGCTTGTAAAATTTACTTATTATGTTTATGAAGATGTTAAATGAAGCATCAGCCATCTGTGTTTATTTTTTCTGGAGCTGAATTCACATTGCAAAACTCTCAATAGTCAGAAAAGCCAAGACGGCAGAAACAAAATCATGATCTAAGACCTGCCACTTCCTTCATCCCAATTTTTTTTCAGCAATGTACCACAAGTCCGATCATTGCATATGGACTTGATAGTCAACATCAGTAGACTGAGGCCAGGGTCACCAATCATCAGGCACACGGATATGAGAATGGGGTATTCTCCCCAAGATGGGGGGGATCAATGAGAAATTGTTGGTGTCCTGCAATGTACAGCTGATGCCCAACACATCTTCTCAACCCATAACACAGAAATGCAGTCATTGGTTTTTCACTCTATTAGTTCACCTATAGCACTTCTCCATATCATTGGCTAGTCCTGGGATTCAACCTATAATCCACAGCCTCAGCTCTGGCCACCTCTCTTCCATTCCTTACCAATGTTGATCTGATAAATCTGCTATTAGACCAAGTTCCTCTAGATAGGTACACAAACTGTTAATCACAGAAACAGACTGCATTAATACACAACTTTCCCCTTTTAATCTAGTACAACCAATTGTCAAGATTATATTCATGAACTGGAATAGAGCTTGGTAACAAGGTCAGCCAATGAATAGGCATAGCAACTAAGTCAGCCAATGAGGACTGTTTTGGAAACTGAAACTAGAAGTAGCTTAGGTGTGGCTCTATATCAGTGATGGCTAACCTATGACACGCGTGTCACTCGTGACACGCCGAGGCACTTTGACTGACACGCCTGTTGGTGTGGGGAAAACCTGCACATTTAAAGGCTGCCTGTGCTCTGCTCCAATCCCTGCTCCCTGCTTGTTGCGTGGAGGCGTGGTGTCACCGCTGCCGTGAGATCTTTGCAGCAGAGAACCAGTTTTAACCGCCATAAACTGAGGTTTGTCAGTTTCATTACCTCAGGAACGCTACAGGAGGAAAGGAGATCCATGAGGTTCACAGCCCTGTAAGGTGGCCTTCCGATCCCCACATCCTGCACCTGCAGCCCTGAGACCAGGGAGACGAGTTTCACAGCCTTGTGTGATCACCCCAGCCCAGTCCGTCATAAACATCGCAGGAGGACTGCACCACAACAACCAGACACAGTGCTCACGATAAGCAGCATCGGGTGGCTGTCCTGTAAGTGCAATTAATACTAAAATCTGCATTTCTGTCTTTGTGTCTCTCCCTTCTTCTCTCCCACTGTAAAACGCTTGGATGTCTAGTCTGCAGCATTCAGCCCCTCTCCAGCTCCTCTAAGCTTTAATTGCCTCCATAGCAGCTCTTGCAGTTCTTGCTTCTCACCATCCTCACAGAGCACCATGCAAACTCTCCAAAAAAAATCTCCAAAACTTTTAGCTTTTTGAACTAATAAATATAATAAATATATTAAAAATATAACTTTCTTTATTAGGGCTGCAAATATTACCAAATTATTGATATTTCTTGAAGTGACACACGACCCGAGGAAGGCTACACTTTTTCCCGATTTTCGACACACCAAGCTGAAAAGGTTAGCCATCACAGCTCTATATTAAGCTCTGCAGTTCTGAAGTGTTAAGCTGTGAGTCTGTCTATTGAAAATGAAACTAACTTGCTTGCTTGCTTGCTGGACTAAAGTGAAACTGATGACTGTTTCTGAGCTCCTGAGTTGCTGTTCTGCTCTGAACCTGTAACATGTCTGCTTCTGTTTGAGTTTGCTCCATGTTGGAGAAATCTACAACTGGTATTGTTATATGTTTATAAAGAAGTTAAATGAAGCTTCAGTCATCTGTGTTTACTTTTCTGGTGCTGAATTTACACTGCAATACTCCGAACACCAATTCCATGGATTTCATCTCTTTCTCTTGTGATAGTTTTTGTCAAAGTTCTCAAACAAAACCTTAAAGCAGGGGTGCCCAAACTTTAAGACTTGTGGACTTCAACTCCCAGAATTCTACCCAGCCAGCTAGAATTCTGGGAGTTGAAGTCCACAAGTCTTAAAGTTGCCAAGTTTGGAGACCTCTGCCCTAAAGGCTACTTTATATTTTCTAGCCCATCAGGAAAGATGTCTTCTGTTTTTCTTACTTGAGCAGATGGTTGGACTAGAAGACCTTCAAGGTCCCTTCCAACTCTGCTGTTCGATTCTCACCAGCTCAAGGTTGACTCAGCCTTTCATCCTTCCAAGGTCAGTAAAATGAGAACCCAGATTGTTGGGGCAGTATGCTGACTCTGTAAAATTGCTTAGAGAGGGCTATAAAGCACTGTGAAGCGGTATGTAAGTCTGTGCTATTGCTAAGTGCTATACATATCTATCCATTGCACTATTTTGAGGAAAGCAATGTTATCGAAATTGCAGATAGAGGTTAATAAATAGATATGGTGGAATCACTAGCTGAAGGGGAGAAGTCCCATTAGGATGTGTAAAGAGACATTCCAGCTTAAAGCCTGTCTAGGGAAGGAAATATCTGAAGTCAAACTCTTACATCTATATCTGCCATTTTCCAAGTGAAGACAGACATCTGGCAAGATTTTTGTAATATAAGTGATCAGCAATAGAATATCTACTCGAGCCTATCCATGGGTGATTCTGGTTCCTTTCACCTGACAATGACAAAATCAAGAAATGGATGATATAAGAAAAAGAAAAGGCAAATAACTAAAAATAGCTAACACCCAACTCCATAACAGTGTGCCTCTCCATACTTTTCCTGTCCTTACAAACCATCTTTCCTTCAAGCATACCCAAACATCAGTTCCTACATGGTCTTTTTTTTTCTTTTTAAAAAAGGACTATTCTTTCTTAATGACTCATTAACATTATCCAGTCAAGGTTTTGTTGGCCTTCCTCTTCCTCATCCCAGTCAGTCTTCCTTAATGCCTTTATTTGCAATTTGATTGTCATCCAACCGAATGTATGTTTCATCCTGTTCACTCACTATTGTATTAAATCCACATTACTGTTTGAACCTATCTTTTAGTACATATGCTTCCTAGATACTCCAGTTCTACTGTGTTCAACTTAATATTTTTCCTGACTTGCCCAGTTCTCACTTCAATAAAACAAAGTGGGCACAAACAAACAAAAAAGCCACTTTGTCATTGCTGACAAATATTCAAGTAATATCAACTAGCATTTTAAGCAGCACTTCTATATATTAAAAAAAAAAACCCTCCAGCAATTTCCCCATCTTCTGTAAACATTCTACCAAGGTATGAACATTCATCTCCTGGCTGTAGTATCTCACTGTTTAACTTGCAGTAGTTCACTCCATTTTTCCTGTCAAACATAACTACCTCAGTCTTCAAAACATTAATTTTCAAATCCACACTTCTCATTCCATCATGCAATCTATGTATATTTGCTGCAAATCACTCAGGCTCTTGGTGAACAACACAGCATCATCTGCATACAAAAGTAAATATATATTCACGTCCCTAGCCAACATATTTCCAACATCACTACAAGCATTCCTTAAACATTTCTGCATAAATACATAAAAGACCAAGGGGACATCATACATCTCCCCTCTCTGTATTGAAGCAGTCACTAAACAATCCATTTATACTCATGTATGCTTTGTTTCTAGCGTACGCCATTCTTAACACATTCAGCAACTTAACTCCATATTTCTACAACACATTGCATAATTCAAGCCAGTTCACTTTAGCATACAATTGTTCTAATTCAACAAAAGTACCATACATTTTCTTTCTCATATTTTTACATTTGTTAGTGACTCACTGAAGAAGAAAATACAGTTTGTACACTTTGAGGAAAAGTGCCATTCCAATTTTCTATTCTTTTGTACCTTTCAACCAGAATTCTCCAAACACTTTCCTATGCAATCTTATGAAATTTATCTCCTTATTGTTTTTGACTACACTTTTTATACAGAAATGACCCTGAAGAAGGTATTTGACAGCCTTTAGGTCAACATAGCTATGAAAGAAGGAAACTTGGGATCTCCATCTTTTTGGTACTGTTTGGTATAAGAAGGGGAAGAGAAGACTCTTTGTCCCACTTTTATAATTCTGCAATTCATTTAATGATAAATTAAAGTTACAATACTCCTTGTAGAGTCAGTTTCCTGATATGGTCTACCTCAAAGTTTGACACTTTTGTTACCTTCACCTTTGTATAAGGAGACAATTACAACATTACAGATTAACAGAGCTGGAAGGGACCTTGTAGATCATGTAGTCCAACCCCTGTCGAAGCACACCCTACACCATTTCTGACGGATGGCAATCCATTCTCTTCTTGAAAGCTTCCAGTGATGAAGCTCCCACAACTTCTGAAGGCAACTTCTGTCCCATTGGTTGATTGCTCTCACTGTCCGAAAATTTCTCATTATTTCCAGGTTGAATCTCTCCTTGTTCAGTTTCCAGACATTATTCCTTGCCTGGCCTTCAGGTGCCTTGGAAAATAGCTTAACCCCTTCCTCTCTGTGGCAGCCCCTCAAATATTGGAACACTGCTATCATGCCTCCCCTGGTCCTTCTCTTCACTAGACTAGCCATGCCCAGTTCCTGTAACCGTTCTTCATATGTTTTAGTCTCCAGTCCCCTAATCATCCTGGTTGCTCTTCTCTGTACTTTTTGTAGGGCCTCAACATCTTTTTTATAGTGTGGTGACCAAAACTGGAGGCAGTACTCTAGGTGTGGTCTTACTAAGGCTTTATAGAGTGGTATTAGTACCTCACTTGATCTTGGTTGTATCCCTCTGTTAATGCAACTTAGGATTTGTATTTAATTGGTTGTCCACTAAGACTGCAAGATCCCTGCTATTAATACTGCTATTAAGCCTGGTTTCACCCAGTCTATAGTTGTACTTTTGGTTTTTATATATTTCAGGGTGTTCAGAGATTGGTGACCAAAACCAGCAGTGATTCTACTCACGCTCTCCAATGGGTCTTCAACTCAACTTTCTTTGATTACATTCAAGAAAACCACAGATAAAAAACATTATTTCTTCTCTCCTTTCTAGAGTTGCACAGAGAAAGACAAGCCGAAGGTATATTCTGTCATCTAATGAAATTGATCACTTGGGGGAATATATACCACAACTGAAAATTCACTCTACCCTCTACTGCCAGTAATAGATGCCGCTAACTCAGTCTCTCTCTCTCTCTCTCTTTTTCTTAATGACACTTTAACTTTGAATTTCTTATGGGACCATATCACCTAATTAGAGGAACTGATAACTGCACTGCTCCATAATGAGGCCAATACATTTCAAAGTCATTAAAGATAACTAAGGCAATAAGTCTATGTTTAAGCATTGCTTCCTTCGAATCTGTATGCCTGTTTCTCTGTATTGGAGTCCAGGATAAGACGTGGGCTGGGGAATGAGAGAAGGAAAGCCGGCAAGCAAAAGCAATCTTTGCTTAGTCAACTGTAAATGCTGGGTTATTGGAATCTTTAAAACAGGCACCATGGAGAAAATTACATAGCCAAATCTGCCTCTTCCTAGTTAATGAAGAATTAAGAGTGCCATTTAGCATATTAGAAAGTTCATCAGAGACCTGTTCCCTCTGTAGCGGCTATTTGACAGCGGTGTCACTTTTCCCAAGTCTGGTGTAGAAAGACTTGACAGCACATCAGTCATAAATGTCACACCTATTTATCTCTCTCCTCATCACAGCCCTGACAAAATTCAATCCCTTTTTGCGGAACGCCTGTAAGCAGATGGAGGGAGAATGGCAAGCTGCTTCAAAGAGCTCTCACCCGTTAGAGGGGAAAAAAACACAAGGCTACCCTGTTGGCATGAAGAGTCTGGCTGGGGAGGATGGAAGCTGGAGTCCACCTCCACTGAAAAGAAAGTGCCTCACTGGGGAAGTCTAGTTAAATCATTTTTCAACTCCCAAGATGGTGGGCTGGAGCCTGACTTTTCAAAGCTGCTGTTGAAAGGTTGGGTTTGTTGATGGCAAACTGCAGGGGAAAATGTGCCTTACCTGATGCTTGAATTCATCTGTTTTCTGGATGCATACATGAGATTGAATAGAGAACTATGAGAAGAAAAACCTCCATTCCATTTGTGGAGAGGGCAGGTGAACTGCAAAATGGCCAACACCTGGCCTGATGATGTTCTGTCCCTTTAAAGGCCTCAAACAGTCTAAAGACAACAGAAGAGTCACTGTTCTTGTTCTTCAGAAGTAGGGCTCACAAGGAAAAGTAGTGGAGGAAGAGGAGTAGCAGTAGAATTGAGGAAGAGTGGTATTCTAGCACTGATGATGTCACCTGGTTGGGTAATGAAACATTTGCAAGAAAACCACTAAACTCAAAGAGCACCCAGCACCCCAAAATTCAACCCTGAACTATAAAAACTTGCCAGGCTTTCCAGAGTCCACTATTATATACATTGCTCAAAAAAATAAAGGGAACACAAAAATAAGACATCCTAGATCTGAATGAATGAAATATTCTTATTAAATACTTTGTTCATTACATAGTTGAATGTGCTGAGAACAAACTCACATAAAAATTATCAATGGAAATCAAATTTAGCAACCCATGGAGGTCTGGATTTGGAGTTACACTCAAAATTAAAGTGGGAAAAAACACTACAGGCTGATCCAACTTTGATGTGATATCCTTAAAACAAGTCAAAATGAGGCTCAGTAGTTGTGTGGCCTCCATGTGTCTGTATGACCTCCCTACAACGCCTGGGCATGCTCCTGATGAGGTGGCGGATGGTCCCCTGAGGGATCTCTTCCCACACCTGGACTAAAGCATCTCCCAACTCCTGGACAGTCTGTGGTGCAACGTGGCATTGGTGGATGGAGTGAGACATGATGTCCCAGATACGCTCAATTGGATTCAGGTCTGGGGCACGGGTGGGCTAGTCCATAGCATCAATGCCTTCGTCTTGCAGGAACTGCTGACACACTCCAGCCACATGAGGTCTAGCATTGTCTTGCATTAGGAGGAACCCAGGGCCAACCGCACCAGCATATGGTCTCACAAGGGGTCTGAGGATCTCATCTCAGTACCTAATGGCAGTCAGGCTACCTCTGGCGAGCACATGAAGGGCTGTGCGGACCCCTAAAAAAATGCCACCCCACACCATTACTGACCCACTGCCAAACCGGTCATGCTGGAGGATGTTGCAGGCAGCAGAATGTTCTCCATGGTATCTCCAGACCCTGTCACCATTTGTCACATGTGCTCAGTGTGAACCTGCTTTCATATATGAAGAGCACAGAACGCCAGTGGCAAATTTGCCAATCTTGGTGTTCCCTAGCAAATGCCAAACATCCTGCATGGTGTTGGGCTGTAATCACAACCCCTACCTGTGGACGTCGGGCCCTCATGCCATCCTCATGGAGTCTGTTTCTGACTGTTTGAGCAACCACATGCACATTTGTGGCTGGCTGGAGGTAATTTTGCAGTGCTCCTCCTGTCCCTCCTTGCACAAAGGTGGAGGTAGCGGTCCTGATACTGGGTTGTTGCCCTCCTATGGCCTCCTCCACATCTCCTGATGTACTGGCCTGTCTCCTAGTAGTGCCTCCATGCTCTGGACACTACACTGACAGACACAGCAAACTTTCTTGCCACAGCTTGCATTGATGTGGCATCCTGGATGAGCTGCACTACCTGAGCCACTTGTGTGGGTTGTAGACTCCGTCTCATGCTACTACTAGAGTGAAAGCACCGCCAGCATTCAAAAGTGACCAAACCATCAGCCAGAAAGCATAGGAACTGAGAAGTGGTCTGTGGTTACCACCTGCAGAACCACTCCTTTATTGGGGATGACTTGCTAACTGCCTATGCTTTCCACCTGCTGTCTATTCCATTTGCACAACAGCATGTGAAATTGATTGTCAATCAGTGTTCCTACCTAAGTGGACAGTTTGATTTCACAGAAGTGTGATTGACTTGGAGTTACATCGTGTTGTTTAAGTGTTCCCTTTATTTTTTTGAGCAGCGTACTAATAAAACAGAGTCATAGCCTTTCTTTTGAATTCTACTTCCTGAGGTGGCCAGCCTCAAGAGCAGAGGTGGTATTCAGCAAGTTCTGACCAGTTCTGGACAACCAGTAGTTGAAATTTTGAGTAGTTTGGAGAACTAGCAAATGCCACCTCTGACTGGCCCCATCCCCATCTATTCTCTGCCTCCTGAGTCCCAGCTGATGGTCTGTATCTTCTTTTGTTGCCCTGCACAGGGGAACAGAGCTGGAAAGCAGGTTAGTGGGGTGGGAATGGAGATTTTCCAGTATCCTTCCCCTGCCACGCCCACCAAGCCATGCCCACCAAGCCAAGCCACACCCATCAAGCTATGCTCACAGAAGTGATAGTAATGTTTTTTGAATCCCACCACTGCTCAAAGGGCTGGCACTGTGTAAAGTAGTGGGTTTTTTTTCCAATTTTGGCAGTTTTTAAGATGTGTGGACTTCAACTCCCAGAATTCTCCAGCCAGCCATGGAGAGTTGTAGTCCATGTTTCTTAAAGCTGCTAAGGCTGAGAATTACTGGTCTAAAGTGAACCAACCGAAGGGACTGGCTGATAATCTCTTTCCCCATTAGGTGAGAGGGGGCTTTGAGGCAAGCATTTTTTTCCTTAGGAACCCCTATCCCAATGTACATCCCACCAATAATAAGAACTGAACCCTCATCGATCGCTATTTTGAAAGCTTGTTGAAACTTTATTACTTCAACAAGTATTTATAGTAGGTTGTACTCAGGTACATGATGACCGTGGGTTTTAAGATGAGCATTGATTATGTTATGACAATAGGATTCCATATAGCTTGCTTGCTTTATTATTGCATGAGGATTGTATTTGCTTTAGGGCAATCCTACATGAATATTGGTGTTTGTTTTTTTTTGGTTGTGCTTAGAACTGAAACAATTAAAAGCATCTTATTAAAGCCATCTGCAAGGAATGAATAAAAATGTGACTAAGGTTAACATTAACCAAGTTTATAGCCTGTTAGGCAAATGCAGCCAGTGGGTCTATAATTGGCTTGGCGAACCCAGAAATTAGGTTAATTCAATAAGAGTGCTTTGAATATGTGACTTCAATGTTTTGTTTAAAGAGAAAACAGAAGTTCAAAGCTCTTCTCATTTTATTATGAGTTAAATTGGAAGTCTCAGTCTGTTCAAATACATGAAAGCCAAGATCATTTTTTTTTCAAACCAACATGAGAACTTGGAATTATTTTTCCTCATCTGTACTACTAGTCAATTTTGTCCATTCTATGCAAAACATGCCATCTTTTCTTCTCTTAGTTTGCAAAGAAGCATGGATACAAATAAAATTCAGTTTTTTTAATGAGTAGAGTAGAGTAGAGTAGAGTAGAGTAGAGTAGAGTAGAGTAGAGTAGAGTAGAGGAATGGAATGGAATGGAATGGAATAGAATAGAATAGAATAGAATAGAATAGAATAGAATAGAATAGA